>BMAW01103567.1:0-13833 GCA_019974015.1 Nephila pilipes
TATTTATGCTTTGGTAATTTTTCCTTTGACATCTCGAAGTTGTGCAAGAGTAAAAAAAATAGCATTTCAATAAACTCATTATTCTTACTGGTAGTTGAAATAGGTTCAATATTATAATTCTCTAGGAAAAAAAATGTTTAATATTTATAAGAGATTCTATTAAGTACTTATCTAAAGTATTCTATACTATGTTTAATGTATTGTACATCAGTGATAGTATAATACTTTAAGCTATTTCATTACCAATACTACCTACTTTATGATTATAGACAAAATTGTAGGGTTTTATTAAAATTTTATTTATTTTATGAGAATGTGTACTTATTACACGTTATCCTTAAGAGTTTATATTCTAAACTACATACTTATGTACACCCTTATGCATGCAATCCATAACTGATAAATAAATAATTTATTACATCAATTCCTTAAAACTGTTACAACGTATAATCTAAGAACTCTAAAATGATTAGTAATTATACAAAATAGTACAGACTGTATAATTATAGTTTTCTAATAAAAGCTTTCTCTCTGTCTCTTCTCTTCCTATCTCTTAGAAATTTTAAATTCCTTTAATTTACATACGCTTTGTAATGTAATTATATCCTATTAATTAGATGATGTCAAAGATAATCAAAATTATTCTAAAGAATATGTAAATTATTAAATACTTGCTCATTTGTGGTACTAAATGCATGGTTTATAGTTGTCTTCAGACCCTTTTAAAAATTATATATTTGTTTAAGTTAAACAGATTTGTATTGATAATGTATTAGTTCAAGTGATTTATGGTGAGCTTCAACTTAAGAGATACATTAATAATTAAATTTTTCTTTGATGTTTTACATATTTCATTACCATTAGTTTAGTGAAACAATTTCTTAAACAGATAGGTTTGCTTATTGAGTTGGTATTTTTTGATTAACTTCCAATTGGGTTGGAATTAAAACGAATCTCTGGGTAACAATAATAGTTAACTGGATATTTTTCTCTGCAAAATAAATTCTTAATATACTTAATTTAACTTAATAAATACTTAAAATTCTCTCATCCAGATATCTACAATTAAGAACTAAAAATCATCTATTTGATGAAAATAATATTTGATTATAGTGAGACAACATTAATCAACTCGAAACCCATGAGTGATATAATTCACAAATTTGAACCACGGTCAAGTAATCAGAACGCTTGAAAGACCCATCTGAATAAAAATGGTCCATATTTTAATAAAATTTATGAATCGACCGAATGAACACTGATATGATCTCGCGAATGTCATTATTCGACAAATCTTGCAGCGAAGGGAATAAAAACTAATTAAGTTGAAAAAAAATGATCATGTTTCATTATTTTATATATAAGTCTATATGCATAAAGATGCATTTTAGTTTAAACTAAAAATTAGCTACTTCATTAAGGAGGTGCAATATATTCTAAACACTACAAAAAAACAGCGCATACTTTAATATATCCCGTTCTCTCACTACGGTTATTTTTTTCTTCAATCTTTAAATTTCAATTTCTTATACTGATTGTTTCTGAGATGAATGTTTTCGCAAAAGAGGCAAATACATTTCACTTTCATTCTTAAATTACTATCATTCATTGAAATGGTCCTTCGTTATATATGACTCCTTGAGTAAACTGATTTTTAATGTATTTGAAATAACTTACTTTTAAATACGTCTATAATCTTGCAGGAAGATTTGGAAACAATAGAACATGTTATAATGAAACATGTTCACGCTAATTTTTTTAAGAAAATTAAGATTTATAATGATACATCCATTAATTTATTTATTTCTGAAAATAGGCGTGATAAATTTAAGTGAAACTTGTAAATATTGAATAAAGTACATAATAAGTCAGAAGGATTAGGGAGGGTAAAAAAGGATCTTTCACACTCTCTCTCCACAAACAGCAGTGAATAAAAATAAATAATGAATCATATGATTATAATATTATTAACACATTATTAAAATTTAATTAAAAAATAGGAAAAATACTTTTTCCAGGAAGTAGATGCACTGCAAAAATGAAATTTTGTAATAATCAATGTTGCATAAAAAGATCAAAAGCAATATCGAAACTAAAGGCATCGCTATTACGAGTATCAGATTTTTCAATCGAATGTTTTGTTTCAAACTTTGAACTAAATAAAATCATAAAAAATCCTGAAGAAATGGTACAACCTGATGGATAGAAGAATATTTTCTTTTAATTAAATTTGAATCATTTGTTTGTAACAGTATTAATTTATTTATTCAGGTATTTAAAGAGATGAAAATTTGTAGTAATATAACATAACGTTTTCAAAAGGAGTACTTCTATTTTATTGGACTGCAAATATTTTTCGAACTTAAATCGAAAATTGATAAGGTGTATCTCGTTAATATAATTTGCAGTATTTAATTTTTAGGCAGAGAAAATAACAATAAAATTTTATTATTTAAAACAGTATTATTTATGGTACAGTGCAGTATTAAATAAATTTAATTGTACAGTATTAAATAAATTTAATAGTACAGTATTTTAAATAAATTAATAGTACATTATTAAATAAATTTAATAGTACAGTATTAAATACAGTACTATTTCTTCATTTTAAATCAGAAATTTTTGAATATGAATGCAAAAGCTTTAAGATTGAATTGTTGGAAACTCCGCAACTTTTCTACCATGTATTCATCAAAAAGCTTTAAATACAGTTTCTGATACACACACACACACACACACACACACACATATATATATATATATATATATACATAAATTATTGCATCTATTGCATCTAAGCATGAGTCAAAAATAAGTTCTCGCTAATTGCAATCAAATCCACATGTACTGAATTTGATATCCATTAATAATATCAGAATAACATGCAAACTAAAATATACATATTAAGAGAGAAAATTTAGGTTGTTAAGGAAATTTATCGAAATTTGTTTGAAATTCTAAGTGTTGAGAAGTATTTGAATTTACTAATATAAGAATAAGAGCTATAATTGAGAATACTTAGCAAAGAGGTAGCATATTAAATTCAAAGCAGAGTTTTTAGAATTTTATTAGAAATATAACAAAGCAGAAATCTAGAAATACATTTTTAAAATTTATATTCATTTGGTGTAATTAGTGAGGTATTTTCTGGGTGTATAATATTTACTCTGGTACTTAAATTTTCTTTGATTGGCCCTTTAAAATTGAGTTAATGCTAAATATATATATATATATATATATATATATGACCAGATGTCTATCAGAGAGAGAGAGAGTCTCATAGGATTTATTTAGATGGTAGATTTCCCACTATGGTAGATTAAACAGATTAAACAGATTCAAAAGAATTTATGAGAGATTGATATAATAATTAAAAGAACAATATGGAAATGAATCAGGAAATAGAAATGAATTCTGTATTTTTGAAGTATAGAGAGATAATATTTAGAAGCTTTAATAATTAGTTTTATGCGAAATTATATATATATATATATATATATATATATACATATTGTTCAACATTAACGTACCTTTTGAATACATGGCTGAAAAGATTGTTTATTGATCCCAGCGTACTTTAGTCGGGCTACGGCCACCAAGGCTGAATCGAAACACCATAACTATATCAGATGATCATTTGAGAGGAATGTAAGAGCAAGAGAGGTATTTTTCTGCGTAATACCTTATATAGCAGATATTTATCCCCATAGACATAATATAGCAAGTGGCACAGAATTAGTGATTCTCGGGAATTTTCAATATAGACAAAGAATCTAGTGGAGATTATTTTGACAGATTTGTGACTGAGGAAAAGGGGATTAAACAAATTTTATGAGCACGTGATATAATAAATAAAATAATAATTTCGAATGGGATCAAGAAATTAGAATTAACTCTTTACTTTTGGATTAAGGGGGGGGGATGGGATAGAAAAAGAAAATAAAATTATTATTAAGAGAAATTATTAAATTAAATTTGAATCATTATAAGTTTTCCTCCCTGTAAGACATGTTTGTGCATTGGGACCTAACATGCAAGCTTATCTTATAGGGGTATCTAAATAAAGTATTAAATCTCCATTTGAAACTAGTGTTATATTTAAAATGTTATATATATCTCTCTCTCTAAAAAATCATAGTTTAAAACTAATAACTAAGAATTTTATGCCCTAAAGAATCCCTTCTCCATCACAAAATACATTAAATATTTCAATAAAATGATCACAATATTGAATAAAAAAGATAAATGTTGTGTGTGGTATTGTGCTTTAAATGTATCACTTTTACAATAATTAACTTGTCAACTTAAATTCTTGAATCTGTAAAAAAAAAAAAAAAAAATGGTAAATAACATAGATGTGTGGGTTAAACATAATATTCAAACAAATATAATATTTCAAAATGATTAATTTGACATTTCATAAAGCAATTGTATTTTGATCCATAGCACTCATATACACAACACGACAAGAAATGTAACGCCACGTTAACCAGACTCATAAATTTTGAATTTCTGTGGTACGTGAACCCTGAAAAATTAAGGAATGGTGGTATGAAAAAAACATATATAGGAGAATAGTGGTGCGTGAACCACTTTGTATTGAGTGTGGCACATGAGACTAAAGCAATTCCCTTTGGGAGGAGACACTGACTACAACACTTTGATACAGTATAGGAAACATTGTTTATATTTTCTACATGCATCGCTGTATTAAGGAATGAACATGTAAAAATTTAAATACATTCTTCCACATGGTACAGAAACAAAAACAGACATGAAAATATTATTTTGTTTTTAATTTAGTCGCAAATATTAGTAATTAAACTTAAAAGTTATGTATAAAATTATGTTTACGATTCCTTTCTTTTTGTCTTAGCCTAAGACAATTTCTTAACCAAATCCTTTTGCATATTAGCAGAAGAAGTGTGGTTAGGTAACAAACTGTGCCACATTGATCATATGTCCAACGCTTTTTATTTCATTTATTTATTATATATATAATTTATCACTTAAATTAATTATCCACATTCCTATTAAAATTACGACTTTCATCTATATAAATCACTTAAAATAAACATTAAATATTTTAAATGCAAAAAACTTCTTTTTAAAACTTGAATAGTATAATTGATAATTAATCAATCAAAGAAAATTTCCTTTATATTTCATTACTTGAAACACATTGTTGACTTTCATTTTAAAACTAAATATTATTCATTTCAAAAAAGTATATATAATATTCCAATTTTTCAAAACAAAATATTCGTTCAAATCAATGTATTATTTATCATTTCTCATTTAAGTAATGTAAAACAACAATAATTTTCATTCAATTCAAATTAGAAAATTTCCCTTCAAGATAATGTTTATATTCATTTTGAAACTAAGTAATGATTATTTCAAATTAAATAATGTAAAATCAAATATTTCTTACAATATCATTTTAAAATTTCACCACATATATCAAAACAAACATTGTAATAATCAACTTCTCAATAAAGTACAAAAATCAAAATTAAATCATATTCATTTTTATATCACACATTATCAATTTTCTTGTTTGCTTACCTTGGAACAATAAGATTTCAATTTATAATTTGTAAAATTACAAACAAATGTTACACAAAAAAGATTCTGAAATATTAAATATATGCAAACTTCTTGTTTTACCATACAAATCAAATTAATGTTATTATTCACATATTACACAATTTTAAACTCAATATAGAACTAATTTCAAAATGTTTTTCACTTATGTATAATCTATCACAACTTCCAAAAATCAATTTGGAATTCAATTAAAAAAAAAAAATTCTATGCATTATATAATATATTTATATAGATCAAAACTTTTAGAAATCATACTTTTTTTGAAACAGAAAAATTTCAAACTTTTATATTATACACTACACATGATATAATATTTCTCAGAAACACTTTCAATCAACTTAATTAACATTCTAAATATATCAATTATTCAATATCAAATTAAATTAAGAAGCACAAAAAATGTTCTCACAGTTATCATCTTTATTTCTATTTTAAAATCAATATAATAATTTTCAAAATAAAATTTAAAATTTGTATTAATATTTCATATAAAATGACTCAAATTTTCATATATAATTTAAGATTTAATATACCTGCATAGCATTAGTTAAGTATGTATATGAAAGTATTTTAGATATCAATAAAGTAAATAATTCATTATAATTTTACTGCATGGGAAACTATAAATAAAATAAAACACAATTGTGATTTCTTTCTAAAATTTTCACTGTATGAAAATTCAAATAAGAATCAAATTACAGAAATTTTTATAACATATCAGTATATGAAATTGAACTCACAAAAATTTTTCATTAATAAAAAAAATAATGTATAGAATTACTTACTAAAGTTCTGTGCGTAAATTTAGATAGTATTAAAAACGTGTATTCTATTCTGAAAGCAGAGTAGATAAATCAATCCCAATTGAAATGCAGATATTATTGTTCAGTTCAAGTATTACATGATAATGGAAGCTCTAATTTAAAAGCAAACATGATGAAGGCAGAAACTTAATCCTAGTATTATGTTGCACTGACATTTTCGAAGTTGGAAATAATTTCACATGGAGAAATAGGGTTTTTTTTCTGGTGTTCAGCACTAAATATATTCCGCGTATTTGAAGTAGTTTATGATGAATGAAGACAGCATAGCACACACGCAGCATCAATTTTGAAGTTAGCTCCAATGTATTTTGAGATGATCTGCCACGCAAACGGCTGTAAAAAATAATCCAAGGTCTTTGGTTAATAAATTTCCTGGAGTTATGATTGAAAATCCATCCGCTCATTTTTTTTCAAAGTTTGAAGTCGTTAAGTTTGTTGAAGGCCTTTCTCTGTCTCTTATATAAATGAATCTAAATGTTTTTTAACGAAAGTAACAATCCTGCTGTCTAACTGTTAGATATTGCCCTGTGTACAACTAAGCATCCTATCGATAATTAAATGAAATATATAAAACGTTTCAGGAGATAGAAATGAAATCTTTACTTTTGAAGTATAGAAAGATAATATTTAGAAGCTTTAATAATTAGTTTTATGCGAGATTATTATTTATATATATATATATATATATATATATATACATACATACATATTGTTCAACATTAATGAAAACGTCTGAATATATGGCAGAAAGATTGTTTATTGATTCCATCAAAACTTAGCCGGGCATTGACCACCAAGGTCGAAGCGAAACACCATAAATATTTCAGATGATGATTTGATAGAAGTGTAAGAGCATGATACATTTTTCGCTGTGTAATAGATTATATAGTAGTGAATTTTCCGAATAGACGTAAAATAACATGTGGTATAGGATTAGGGAATCTAGGGAATTTTCAAAATCGATAAATATTCTAGTGGGGATTATTTTGACAGATTTATTACCGTGAGAAAGTGGATTAAACAAATTACAGAAGCACGTGATCAAATGATTAAAAGGATAATTAGAAAAAGAGAATCAGAGAATGAGAATCAGGAAATGAGAATGAACTCTTTATTTTTGAATTAGGGGAGGAAATAGGATATAATAGAAATTAAATTATAGTTAAGAGATCAACGCGCACGCGATTCAACGATTGCGATCACGCGATCGGAAGAAATCCTGGCTGATAAATTCTAAGCAGAAATCAATTAACTATCTTTAGCTTTAGTATCAACGTCGGAAATACTCACGTTTCTTTCACAATTTGCATGATGTAACTGTTATCCTATTCTGACTTAACCATAGAAGTAAGTAAACGTGTTCCCAAGTGTATCACGATATATAACTGCATCTCTCTCCTAGTATTTTAATAAGTTACCACTTTAAATTACTTAAGGTTCCACGGATGGATTAAATATTATTTTGAATGCTTATTATTTAATATTTATATATATGCATGCATATATGTAACATTCAAATGTGGTAGAACTACTAAACCTAACTAAAATAAATTTATAGCAAAATTAATGCAAATATTATTCTATGAATATCATAATAATAATATTTATATGCAATTTTTATCACATTTCTAAAGAACTTTTATGCATCCACAATATTTAGAATTCTTGACAAATGAGCGCAGTGTTTTCTCACTCTTCTTGCCTGTAATTATCGTACCTTCGTTAGATTCTAAAAGAATTTTTTTGGCTTTCTGTCAATTTTCGAAAAAAACATATAACTGAAACAATTTATTTTTCTTCTTTTAACATACGCATTCGAGGAAAGACATTTAAGTTTTTCTTATCCAAAAAATTAAATGTTTTTGGGATCTTTTAAAATTTGTCATAACAGAAAAGAAAGGATTGAAAAATATATAAAAATAACCTTTTATGTTAGGATGCCATACATGTGACATAAAAACACCATCTCTTAATGATCATTCTTTGAAAAAGTAAATTAAAGAACAAAATTGAGTTTATTATTACTATGAAATGCTTCGAACTTCCCTTCACCTAGAGGTTTGTTTCAGTAATCATTAAAGTCAACACATAAACTCTATTGGAAACTATATTTTATTTTCTAGATACGTAGGAGTTTTCAGTTACAAAAAATTAAATAGATTTTTTCTTAAATGTTATTTAAAAAAAAGTAAGACAGTCCACTGATTTTTGCGTGTTTCCTATTAAAGTATCATGATTCTTTATATATATATATCTGTGTGCTTTTGTTTTTCACAGATGATTTACTAGAGATAATTGTAAAAAATAAAATAATAATAATAATTAAAAGTCACCAGTAAAAGATAGTTTTGAGTCAATTGTAGAAAACTCTAGAAATAATTATATTTCTTGTGGCAAAATATAACTATCAATGAAAAGTTAGAGAATTTCAGAGAAATAGACCATTTCTTCAGTTATATACCATCAAAACCCAATAAATATAAAATTAAAATTTTCGCCGTGGTTGATGCAATATTGATGTACTTATCAAATTTTGGAATATATTCCAGTAAATAAATAGAAGGCCCATATAATGCAGCTTTAGAAAATGTTCTTCAATGAACAATACAAATTTTCTCTAGAGGAAGGAATATAAAAGCAGATATTTTTTTTCCTGCATTTAACTGAAAAAAATTTAAAGGAAAAAAAATCATATGTAGGTACTATTGGAAACTATGAAAAAGAGATACATCTTAACTTTATAAAAACAAAAGGATGGGAAGCCTATTGAATTCTCTCCGTTTTTCTTGAAACTTGATTTTAATTTCATATATTCCCAAAACACACTCAAAAATGTTTCCCTTGCATCGAACACACACAGGAATAACTTCATTGACATTGCAAATGGAGGAAAGAGAAATATTGAAATAATAATGTTTTCTAATGATACTAAATTGTGAATCGAGGCTTTGGACCAAATGCATGGGACATACAACTGCCCCCGTAATACCAGATGATGTCCAATGGTCATATTTTTTTCAATTACGAACATATCTCTATAAATGGATTAGTTATCTACTTACGAAATGAAAATTTTTAAGTAAATAGAAGACAGTAACTGAAAGGATTAGTAACATATTTAATAAATGAGGAAATCACTAGATGGCTCACAAAAATCAATGCATCAAGAGATTTACAGATGAAGTAAACATTTACAAACCGACTGCAGAAAGAAAAAATGATGTATAAGATTCAGTTGATCCAAATAAGCAGAATTTGTTCTCTGCATGTTACGTAATTAAAAAAAAGAAGAATGATGCAATATTCATGTACAAATTACGATGAATAATATTTTTAGAGCTTGCTGTTATATTGTATGAAAAATGTTTATTCGAGAAATCTAATATTGAAAATAATTCTGATGAACAAAATGAACATATTCTTCCTTTTCCATATTATCATCTATTAGAATTTTATCATGCATTTTTATGTTTTTCTTTTTTTAATTTGTTTAACATGTTGTATTTTATATGAACTATATGAATTTGCATATGTTGTATTTTATATTTTAACATCTTTCCATTTTGTTGTTGTAATTGAAGTCTTGTATATTGTATTTCGTACTTCCGAAGTTTTACTATACACATGAGAAGAAATGAATAAATGAAAAAAAAAATTAAAACTAAAAAAGGCGAAGAAAGATCCAGGTATAGAATAGGAATTGCCTGCAGCTAAAAAATATAAATTTCATTTGAAAGTCACATAAAATATTTTATATCATTAAAATGCGAACTGGATCACTCAGATACAACGCGCTCGATTGAAAAAAATTCTACACAAGCCCCAAGTAGATTTAAAATTAGATTTATTCATATTTTTAGCATATTTATTCATAAAAAAATATTTATTAATAATTCATCTTTCCTTCTTTATGTTTAAAAATTCAAATATATTTAATATTTCATATTATATACTTTCATAACATTACATACATATTTTCCCCTTATTGCTTATTAAATTAAATTACTTTCATTGCTGATTTTTAAATTGATTAGACATAAAGTTATGTTTTACCAAGTGCATTGCTGTAATAGTTGAAAAAGTTTAAGGATTTCTGTATTTAAATGTATAAATATCTTTAAATCAGCAAATGAGAGAAGTTAATAATGTTATCATCATAGATCTATTTAGGCTTCTTGGAAAAAATTTTATCCTTTTGAAAAACATTTTCTTAAAAGTTTGTAGCAAAAATCTAATATATAACATCAATGTAGCTATGCTATAGTACCTTTATTGACTTAATAATACTTTTACTATTCATCATTTACATCTAATCTTAAATGATTAGAAAACAAAACGTTGCAAGTTTAAACTATTATATTTAGATTAAAATATCGGTAATACTTTTGTATATATTCATCTAAATTATTTCTTACTTTACCATAAATTTTCTGTCATGATATTGCTCTGAGTACCAAAAGACAAACTTTCGTCGTTGCAATATTTTAATATTTCTTCCTATTTTATCGCTTAGTGTCCATCTACTCCTTTGTTAATCTAATGATTTCTTGTCGTAATCCATTTTTAATTTTAGAATTTTGAAACATATTTTTTTCTGGGTTCCCAGTCTTGCTCTTTTTGTTGGTTCTGGAACAGAAGATTATATTTAATCATAAACTTTATTCAGACATTAAAGGCACAATGTAAAATATCATGATTCTACAAATGGATTATATTTGGCTTGAAATTAAATATTTATAGCTGTAGATTATATATCAGATTTTTCTTCGGTAAATTTATAACAAGAATAAGTTTTTTTCAGAATTTTTGCAATGGATTATCTAGGATAATTTTTTTTTAATGTTGATTATCATCAAACTCTATTTAATTCAGACATTTCATACCCGATGAGAAAAATTGAGATTGTATATGATGTTGTTACTTCACTTCTGATAATTATTAAGGTTTTGAGGTGTATTAAATTGTATTTGACATGCAATTATTTATTTAAAGCTGTTTGCAACAATGATTCTAGATTTGATCTTTCACTAATCTCTTGTAATTTTTTTTGTGATTTTAATATCATAACATTCCCATTTTTCCCAACGAAAATGAAGCATGATTAGGTACATTGTATGAAGAAAAATCGTACAGTGAATCAAATTAAGACATAATGATATATAAATGAAATAGAGTTGAAATATAGGAGGGGAGATAAAGCATACTTTCATCCTGATAGCTATTAGTAAATTTGATGGTAATTAATATTGTGGATGGAAACGAGTCTTTGTCTAAGTACTAAAATACAAATGTAATTTTGGTGAAAATTATCAGAGTTTTAAAAACTGAAACTTTATTCAAGCATAGGTCATAATCAAGGATTAATGAATTAAGTGGAATTAAAAAGAGAAAAACATTATCTATTTTAGTGATTATTATAATATTTTTCTTCCTCTTACATATCTTTAATTGCAGTTTAATATGAATCATTATTAACTATTTAACTAGACAAAATATCTTGGTAAAATAAAATGATTAAGGTAAGATGTCTTAGCTTAATGTATAAACTGTTATGCTGATATATACATATAGGAGTAAATTTTTGCAGAATTTTTGCAATAGATTATTTAGACTGAATTTTTTCGTTTTTATCAAGTATTTAGTAATCAAATGCTTTACTATATTTAGATTCAAGAACAATGAGAAAAAATCCCAATTGCGCATGCTATTCATTCCTCAATTCCAATTATTATTTTAGTATTACATTATGTTAAATTTTATTTCCTTTAAAATTATATTTTCATAGCCGTAGAACAATATATTATACTATATTATTTAAAATATAAGAGAATCTTTGAAATAATTTTGAATAAAAAAATTAGACTAATAATTTACAGCTAAGTCATGTATTTAATCATTGCACACACACGCGCAGGCACACACACACAGATATATATATATATATATATATATATATATATATATATAATTATTTTTCTCTTATTATATATTTATTCCGTCTGTTGTGCAGCTTATATTAAATAATTTCATAAAAAACAAATCATACATGAGTGTAGCTTTTTAGAGTTATAATAATTCAGTTTAATTGTTTATAATAATTTATAAGGTAGTAATAAAATGTTATTCAGAATACAATACATTATTTTTGTTATATATTTCCACACATTGCATATTATCACTTAAAGTTAAATTAAAGACTGATATCTCCTAAGAATTCCTTTAGGTAATGCTCGTCTCCGAATCTATAGATTCTAAGTCTATGGAATTAATAATTAGCTTGTACCTATGATGAGTGGCTAGACCGACGCTGGATATTCCCAAGTGAATTTGGTACTCATTTAAACCCCCCGGAAAGATGAAGATCTGAGTTGACTCATGACCAGCTATGCCAGCTGAAGCTACTAGAGCATACATATGTAGCTCTCGATGTCAGACATGCCAAACATCCCACCCCATCAAATATAATAACTGAGTTCAGTAAAAACCTTTAGCACACTTTTTGAATAAAAAAGGAGTGTATAATGTGATAACATAATGTGTTTTATAAAAAAAAATGTTCTGCAATAATTTTCCCTTTCTTTTTTGAAGGAAACTTTGTTTACTTCGCTTTATATGAGAGAATAATTAAATAACGTGTAAAATCGGTGTAAAAATGACATTACGGATTAATCAAAAATTAAAATTATGCAACGATGTTCCATTACTTAAAATAGTTGTATATGTGATTGATTATTAATGCCACACTGAGAAGCAACACGAGGGCTTTTGTTGCCTAACCTCGTAATTCTGAACATCGCTCAAGTGATGAAGATGACTCCAGAGCTGGTAACTCCCTCATTACGCCAAAGGGAGAAATTTGGGCATCGACATATTTAATATGAATAATAACCTCTTTTGCTAGGCGAATTTTAGTGGCAAGGGTCGTCTCGAACCTACGACTCGAAAAAAATCGCTTTGACCGAGTGACTACGATCGTTTGGCTACTGCTGAAGTAAACTATTATAATGGATTAGCATGTTAACTGTTATTTACTATGTAAACCGTTGATTTTCTTGAACGCAGTCTAAAAACATATATTGTTTTCTAAAATATATGCTTTTCGAAGGATTACAAGACTTAATTATCTTTTTGAAAATTATTATTTAGTAACTATTTTCAACCTTTGAAAATGTAACACAGACAAACATATACTTAATTTTCTTTAAAATATACTTTTATTTCTACTTCAAAATGTTATTTGATTTAGCTTTATTGCTATAAAATATTATTTTTTTGAAATACTGAAGTACTTTTTTCGGAAACCTTTAACTATAAAATATTACAAAAACTTTATTTTGAATTGATAATAGAATAATACTTATATTAGTTAAGTGTTATAAAACTAAAAGAAATAAGACTT
>BMAW01103582.1:0-16511 GCA_019974015.1 Nephila pilipes
ATAAAAGTGAAAATTTAATACGCCTCGACTGTATTTGATATTATGTTACTTTACAAAAGTCGATAGGAATAATGTTTACATTTAGCCGGTAGGATAAGAGTTCCTCACTGGTGGAAACGTGAGATTTAAATTTCGATAACATGAGAGTGAGACCGTGCCGAGCAATTCTACTGGAATTCCGTTTTCCGACGACCAGGAATCATACCGAAACCCCGCATGAAGGCCGCCAGCAAAAATCAACAGCGATGCCAGTCTTTACTTACGACCATCGATACCGTTGCAATGCCGAGTAAATATCTCCATCAATTTTCAAGGACTTTTTTTTCAATACGTATCTTTTGAGATGTTCCAATATGGCCGACCTATATCATTCGAAACAAACAAAGTGGAATTCTAATTAGGAAGCAGTGCAAGCCCTACCATGTATGTGAACTTAAAAAGAAAATATTTATTTCATCTGGGATTGCGTCAGCTAAGTTAAATTTTTAGTGAATTTTCAATGATTTACTAAATTTATAAAAATTAAATTAATTTCTAATTAGTAATTTTTAAAGCACTATTCCTGTAAATTGATTATTGTGATAACATTGCCTGATGTGTAATTGAAATTGGTATTCATTTAAATTTTGATACTTAGTTCTTATGAAATATAAAAGGTTAACATATTTTGGAATTTGATTAAATGTTATAAAAGTGTTTTTTGAAAAATATTACATCATGTGTTGTGTGTATTATCAAAGTTTGGAATTGTTCTAAAAGTGTCTGGTTTCTAAAAGTTTTTAACTATAAAAAAAAATGTGATATTATTATACATAGATGAAATAGCTTTTGAATTTAATTCTAAATGGATTTTTAGGCCACAGTCATATGTAAGAAATAACATTTTATTTTGTGTGTATAGTAAAACAAAGTTTGTTTATATTTAATATTTCAGAATATTTTTAGCGAAACATTTTTTGAAACCACAAATTGAAATCTTATTATTGCTACAAGGTAAACAAACTAGAAAAAATAATGTGTGCTATATAAATGAATATGATTTAAATTTTATAATTTTTGCTTTATTAAGAAAAATATTTGAACAATGTTTAATTAGATCTGTGTGGTGGATATTCTAAAATATAAGAAATAGCTATGAATTTACATATTTTAGTTTGAATTGAATAATTATTGAGAAATATTTTAGATTTGAATGAAGCATATTGTTGTTAAACATTACTTGAGAAATGATAAATAATATATTGATTTAAATGAAGTTGTTGTTGAAATAAGAAATGTTATATACTTTATGAAATGAATATTATATGGTTTTAAAATGAAAACCAACAATGTGTTTTATGTAATGAAAGTAAAAGAAATTTTTTGAATGTTTAATTATCAATAATACTATTTTAAGTTTAAAAGATGTTTTGTATTTAAAAGAATGTGTGTCTAGTTTAGATGATTTCTATAGATGAAGGTATTAATAAAGGAAGGTGGATAATTAATTTAAATGATGAATAATATGTATAAGTAATAAATAATTAAAATAGAATAGCTGTTCCAGTGTGACATGCGAACAAGTGTGGCACAGTTTTGTCAACCACATTTCTTCAGCTAATTTTGAAAAAGGTTTGGTTTAGAAATTGTTGTAGATTAAGACAATAAGAAAGCAATAAATAATACAAACATACTTTTATAACTACTTTTTAAATTTTATTAATATTTGTAAAACCAATTTTAAAAAACTTACATTTCCATGTCTGTTGACATTCCTGTACCTGTGGAAAAATAGAGTTTTAAGTTTTTACATGTTCATTCTTCACCCAGAGATGCATGTGGAAAATTTGTAAACATTGTATTGGATACTGTGTCAGAGTCTTGTCATCAGTGATCAAAATGCAATTGAATTTTAAGAATTGTCAAATTAATCTTTTTGAAATGTTATACTTGTTTTATATTACTTTTGATTTACAAAATGCCACCCACATATCTCTGTTGTTTAAGTATTTTTTTTACAGGTTCAAGAATTTGTTAGATGTTTAAGCACACTATTACACACAACAAATCTAATCTTTTTAATTAGTATTTAATATTTTGAATATCTTTTAAAATTGTATGTGTTCTAAAAGAATGAAGGGATTCCAAGGCATAAAATTCTTAGACCTTAAATTTTTAAATATGAATTCTTTAGGTGTAACATTTTTTAAACATAACTCTAAATTTTAAATTTGAATTTTTTTTCTTCCTTTGACACCCCTGTAAGATAAAGGTTGTGTGTTAGGGCCCAACGCACATCCGCGTCTTGCGGAGGGGGGAAAATTGTAATGATTTAACTTTTAATTCAATAATTACCCTAAATAATAAATTAACTTTCTATTCTATCTCATTCCCTAATACAAAAGTAAAGAGTTCATTCTTATTTCCTGATCCCCTTCCAAAGTAGCCTATAATTTATTACATCACGCGCTCTTGAAAAGGATTAATTCTGCTTAAACTAATTATAAATCTATCAAAAACAATCCCTTTTTAATTCCCTATCTACTATATTTCCCTGGAATCCCCTTATTCATATCACGTGCTTATGACGTTTGATGGGAATTTTCCCTAGTATATAGCAAAAACGCAACGAAAAACGCTCACTCTCTTTTATACTACGTTTGCTCTTTTTCATACGACTGTTCTCTTCTTACTTAAATGATGTAACCAAATACTACGTAATGAAAATGGTCTCACTCTCACAGCTTTAAATAAAAGTGAAAATTTAATACGCCTCGACTGTATTTGATATTATGTTGCATTACAAAAGTCGACAGGAATAATGTTTACATATATATATATATATATATACATGTATATATATATATCTATTCTTGTATGTGTTAATTGTACAAATAACTGTGATGTGAATCACGTTGTTGCTCGGAACATTTTATCATTAAAGCATTCTAATACGTTGTAATTAATAATTGGACTTTAATAACTATTCTTTCGTAGTCACTGCACGCAACCTTAAAAAAGTCAACGAAAAATAATACCCTTAATCATTAGGGAATAACAAAAACATCTTAGAGTTCGATCTGATTTTTTACAAACTGACACTTTTGAAGTGTTCCAATTCATAACAATTGCTTGGAAAAAAATTGAAATATTTTTCTTTTTAATATATCTCATGCCCGTGTGATTATTATAAAAATCTTCAATACTTGTAAAAAAAGACTTTAAGATTTTAATTGAAATACTTAGATTTTTCTATATAAAATAACTTATAGACGTTATTCAGTTTTATTTATTAGTCAGTAAATATCAAATGTATTTAAAAATCATTAATTTATAATTCAAAAAATATGTTATGCTCTAGGAAATGCATCGTTAAATAATAAATAATTTAATCTCATTTTATTCTTCAATGTGGATCTTTTTGCACTTTTTGTTCACTCGATTATTTTAATTATATACTAAATAACTGACTTGTTTATCAAACATTAAAGACGGCCCTGTTTAAATTGTAGAAATTGAAACTTGTTTTTGCATAGTGATTTCGGATTTATAATAGAGCAATTCTCCTTTATAAGTTTACACTTTACTAGAGGGCGCTAATAGTACGGATTTTGTCAGAAATCTGCAAGACACGAAAATATCGACATGAAAACATTTTTCCATTAAAATTCTTCGTTGGTTAAATAAGTGGTTGGATAAAACATTGGTATTTTAATAACTAATCTTTCACCAGGGGTGACAAACACTGTCCGCAACGATCATTTTTGAGGAATTATAAGATAATGTAACGAATCAAAAATGTCGCATGTTTCATGCCATCATAGCTAAACCAATAAAGTATAATTCATTATCGAAAGTACATATAAATAATCCGACATTTTATAACTTGCAAAATAAAATGGATGACGTTTGTAAATATAAATAGCGAGATCTATATGCTTCTACATTTTGTGTTAGAAAGAATTTTTTTTATGTGTTGAAAATCAAAATGTTTATTTTATTTTTAGAAAAGATATATAAGGTAGAGCTCAAATAAATTCTACAGGAGCCATAAATTTCTTACTTTCAAAAACCAGTACCAAATGTGAAAATGTCTTTCATGGGTGCTAGTTTAGACTAAAATAATTTTGTTTGCGAGATTATATAGAGCTTCTCAGAGAAATTATCTGTGAAGTTGAAACGAGTGTTTCTTAAGAAGTTTAATAGGATAACGAATTCGAATTACATTATGATTCTAACTTTGGGAAGCATTTATGATAGAGGAAAACGATACAAATTTATCTATTAAAAACGTTATGGAGAATTTCAAGAAAAGTTAAAAATTAACTAAATGTTCCATTATTGTAAAATTGCAACAATTATTAATTTTCAGCCTTTCGTAATTAGCAAATCCGTATCAAAACCAAATGATTTTACAAATGAATGAAAAATTCCAGACAATTTTCAAAATTTTCTATAAAAGTGAGGAATGGAGTTTTTCTGTAGTGTGTGAAATAAATAGTGCGATAATCTGTTTCAAATATCCTCATACTATCAAGTTTGTTCAATATTAGTTGTCCTTCTGAAAAACCTAAATCATATAATAAAACTGCGAGGGGTTAATGAGAGAAGTAAAATTCAAAGTGTAAAATAACAAGAATGGGAAGTGGTGATGCATAAAGCTATGTATTCTTGTTGAATTTGCGATGTGCTGCCCTGGAACTAATGAGACAGTTGAAATATTTTTTTTTCCAATAGGTAATGAATTTTGGACTTGAAATAAATCAAGCTTGAATGCTGATACACTAGCTGCAGCACTTATCATAAAATTCATTATGAAGGATATTTCTTACTCCGATATTTCCAATATATTGTTAGAAAATGTTATATTGACAAAAAAAAAAAAATATTCATTCAATCGAAAAATACTCGTTTAATTAAATAATTAAAAGAAATGCAAGCCTAATTAGTGTAATTTATTTTAAATTAATAAAATGTTTCATATCGTTCTTTTATTTTTTCGCCTTCCTTTTTATTGTAAAAAATTCCACACTTTCTAAATATATATATTATGAATCATCTTATTTATGAAAAGGAGTATTTTGAAAGTGCACTTCAGATTGACACCACTATATTAAATATCGTTCTTTTTATATTTATTTTTCTCTGAATAATTCAACATCTTCCTTGCACTGGTTAATACTTGAAACGGCGCTCGCGAAAGAGCAGCCGTGGATATTCAAAAGAATTAATTTGAGTTTTTCTTAAGGTTGCGTAAGGGAATAAAGAAAGGTTCGTTACTATTAAAAATGAACTTTTGTTTTATTTTCGTCTTGTAAACCTGGATCAAATACGTTCTTCAAAAAATTCTTCCTTCCTGCATATGTGGAGGTTAGCATCGGTATGTCGAAAAAAACCAAACTCATTTATAGTGGAAAAATAATTTATAAAATGATGAAAAACTAAAGACGAAAACGCATTTCTGAGTGCTTACACGTCGAGTTATAACCTTCTAATCCCCGCTAAAAGAGGCGCTGCTGTAGCTCAGAAGGGAAAGTTCTCATAATCGACCATCCGACAATATCGCACGACTTCAGGTGGGCCAGTAAAGATATAATTATACAATAATATATATGCATACATATTATTAAAGTAATAACACAATTGAAGTTAGAACATACTCACTTATAAGTTGATTTATATATGGTTGAACATTATTTAATTAAAAAAATCATAATTTTTAAGCTACATCCCAATATCTGAAAAATTGATACACAAGAAAAACTCAAAATAATGCTAAAAAAAAGATGAAATTCACTCTATAAGATAAAAAGGATTTTAAGGGGGAAAATAATAATGTCTTTCAAAAATTGGGTCGAAAATGTCATTGCATTAGCTCATCAGGTAATAGTGTCATTAGTCCAATGCTTGAGATATTTTGCACAAGTACTAGTTTTCGCCGGTCCTTCAAAAGAGCAGCATTTTTGAACATCGTTCGTTTTTGTTTTCGTTAACTTGTATGTGCCTAAGTATTTGGGTTTTTGTTTGAGTCCTGGTCCAAATTGAGTACGTTTGATGGCTACAAGATTATGAAACTGGAAAGTAGTTGCTGGTTTTCGCCGGTGGTTGTAATTTCATCTGTTTCCATCTTGAACTTTCAGGATTTGTTGTTTAGCTTGTTTCCTTATATCGTCGCGGTTGTTAATGAAGTCGGCTTGGATTCTTCAATAAGTAAATTTGGGATATTGAGATCTTGTGGCATCTTCTTTTTAACCCCTTGCCAGTGTCACCCGAATCCAGTTCGGGTAGCTTCTACGTGCAGAATTTGTGATACCCGAACTGACTTCGGGGAGGAGAAAAATTAACGTTTCTATTTTGCGAAGCCTTAGTTGAGTTCGTTTCTACTTTTGGATACTTAATTCACTATTTTCTTGATAGATGGCATTAGTGGTCCTAGTTTTTCACCGATTACGACTTCGGTCGAGGGAGGGAAATGTGGGTGCTGTCAGTAAACAGACACACTTGGATTGATAAAAAAAAAGGCAGAGTTTCGCTTTCTCGTTTAGTTTTGGTTGCTTTTCAGTGAGTTGTTTGGCAAATAACTTTCTTTTTTCGCAATGTCCGATTCAGATACCGATGTGGAGTACAGTTTAGGTATTTTTAATTAATTAGGTATTAATTTTAATTAATTAATTAATTTTTAATTAATAGGTATATTTAAAATTTTATTTTTATAATAAAAAACCATTTTCTAACCATTATAATAATATAAAGAACAAAATTAAACAGTCAAATTTTTTTTCCATTTTTGGTCCAGTTTTCTGAAAAATATGTCACAGATAAGGGGTTAATACCAAACAGCAATTCGAAGGGAGTTGTTTGAATACTTCGTTGGAGCGTTGAATTTATAACATTCTGGACTTCTCTCCAGTGTATATGCAATTTTTTTGGATTTTCTATCGAAAGCTTGAATATAAATGTTTCGAATGTAGAATTTAAACGCTCTACTTGTCCATTTGCTCTAGGTGGTGATTGGGAAATGTTCAAATTTTTCGGTACTGCAATAATCTTGACATTGGTGAGAAGTGAATGAGGCACCACAATCAGAAATAATTCGAGATGGGTTGTCAAACATGAATTTTTGATTTTCTAATTTTGTAATAACTTCTGCAGCACCAAAATGGTCAACATGATGTGTGGTTAGAGGAATGGCTTCTTTTTCTATAGGGTGTAGAAGACCCTCTTTTTTGCCACGTTTGCGATCAACCAAAACACATGGAACACAATTTTGAATTAAACAGTTTAGCTTTTATTTAACTTTAGCGAAATAGAATTGATGCTTGAGTACTTCTGTATTTTTAGAAGTATAGTGCCCACGCTAGTGAGAGCTGCGTATAATGTCGTTCTACAGATTTTGGGGTAAAACGAGTTGTTATTCACCATCAACAAACTAGTAGAGTATTTCGGTTTTTAAAAGATAATATTTGTAAGATTTGATTTTTAAATGTTCTCTAATAGTTTGGATTTCAGTGTCTTGTATTTGAGTGGTTTTGATTTTTGCAACGAGACTGTCTTTTGCGACCATAACAGAGTATGCACTTAATGCGACTACGTGTTTCATTTTGAATTTATTCAACAGAAACATGTATGAGTAAACCTATCTTTGAACGGATTAGACTTGAAAAGTATAAATTTTGAAACTGACACCACTTTCTTAAATCATATTTTCTTCTTATATATATTTATGTGAGATGAACACTCGTATCGCATTCGTTTCTTGTATAAATTGAAACGGCGCTCATATAGCAGCCGTGAATAACCAAAAAAAAAAAGGATCGTGGACTGGTCGTCCACAATATGACGCATATCAGTAGTATTAGACTTTCATTAACGTTTAGTCACGAAATAAATATGTATATATATATATATATATATATATATATATATATATATATATATATGGTTGGGTGGTAACTTTATTCTGCATTTCGATTGATCCTTTTAAGTGCATATTGATGTAGATTGCTAATATGATAATGATTTCAGAAAACCATAGCTTGCAGAAACCCTCTGCATGTAGAAGACACAGTTATATCTGATGAATTATTAACAATGACAGTGTTTAAGAAAAAAGATTTGAGGTTATGCATAGAACTAAAGATGATTTTGTAGATCAAAGTCTCCAAGATTATAAATAAAATTTGCATTTCGATAATTTTTAGTAATTACTAAAACAGTAACATCAGCTTGGATAGTAATTAACACTTTACTAACAGACTTTATTTCCCCAAACACACGTAAAATATTTAAATTTCCCGACTGACAAATATTAAAATGAGTTTCCTTTATTTATTGTTTCTTGTTCGGAATTAAAGCATTTAGTAAAAAAAAAAAATATAGCATTTCTCGTAAAATTTTGTTGTTAAAAGTTGACAAATTTTCTTTTTTAGCTGAAAAAAAAAGTTCAAAATAAGAAAAGGAACACATGGAGTAACAATATGGTACGATTTTCTCTTAGGATTTAAATTTTTTTTAGAATTCTGATGTTTGTAAAAAATATCAGGTGTTTTTAAAATCTGCTTTTTTCGTAATTAGTTATTTGGCTGATATCTGATATTCTAAAAGTCCTAATTTAGAATTTATAGTAAAAAATAATTTCTTGGAAATTGAATGATTTTTTTATTGAATTGAATAATCCACTCTATTTTTTCCTTAGAGAGAACTGAAGAAGCATTTTATTTGAATAAACTTCTTCTCTTTGGTTATTCAGTTTTGCCAACACTTCCATTTAGCTTCCGTGTCTCCAAAATGAATTCGTTTTTATTTTCGGGACATTTTTATAATTTATACTTCGTCCCGCCCTTCATGCTTTTTTATAATTGTATTTTTTATGCAAATTCCTTTCTTTCACTTTTTTATGACTTTGTTCCATGAATGTTGAATTATATAATTCATTATACTTTTCTTTGTGTTCATGAAATAATTTTTTAAGTGCACTCTCGATATTTATATTCTAATTTCTAAATTTTTATGTTTGAGATCTTTAGACTAGGATGTTATTTGCTTTAGGTATTGAAAATAATTTGCACCTTTACTTTATTTCAGTTCACAGCAATGTTTACAAAGAAATTAAAATATTATTCTTTTCTACATATCTGAAACCTTTGTGATGCTATGAAAATTAATAACTCTTTGTTAAGTTACTAAAAAAAATTTGCGATTGTAACTAAAATATGAATATTTTTAAACATATATCAATTTAACAATTTGTTAAAAAATTGAATGTATTCTAAAAGCTCGCATTTCAAATTCACAAAATACGACAAATTTTAGTATTCTAAAAGCTCGCATTTCAAATTCACAAAATACGACAAATTCTTTACTGGGAATCCAGACTTTTTAAATTAGCAGGAAGTTTATTCTCATTATATTTATAAAATCTTAATTCCATTACAGTCCTTTTTACATTAGTTTATTCATAGATTTATTTTAATTCTTTATAAATTAGCAAACTTGTTTGTCACAAATTAAATAATTATTTGCTTAATCTTAAGAAGCGAATTAAATTAATATGCAGTCAACTACAATTCCAACGATACCTGTTGAAAATAAAATAAATAAACGAGATTTATTACTGTATTGAAATTTGTTTTTGTTTGGAATTAATTACTTTAAAAGAACAAAATTTAAACACGAAAAAAGCATCTAATTGAATGTATTGAATTCAGCCGTTGATTTTTTTATGGAATTGTATCATATAATTTAAAATCTAATTTTACACATTGGTGTCACAATCATGACTCAAATTCAACAAATCATTTATGTCGACGAATCATCTGATAAAACGGTTGGAAAATACTATGTCTATCATTCCATCGAATAGATAAAGCATGGTTAACGATCGGAATTATAAAAAAAGCATTTTTTCACTGCTAATAAATTCCTGATGAGAAATACAAATTTAATTCGTCAGTTCAAAAGTGCTTTTTACATTTCATTATAAAAAATATGCAGAATATTAATAATGGATCAGAATTTAATTTATGAAATGAATAATAAATAGTGATAATAAAAATTAAAATACATATTATGTCGCTAAATACATAAAGAATTTAATTTGGATGAATATTTCAATAGCAATTAATTCTATTTTATCCAATAGCAGTGCACAACCTCAAAGAACTGTTTCCAGTTTACCAATTTAGAGAAAAGTAATTTCTTTTTGTCATGCAAGATGTTTTATTGTTTCATAAAGAATGGGGTAAAACTTAACATATTATTTTTCTTAATTTATTTATTGGGAAGAAAGGATCAAAAATTAAAACATGTTTTTATTTTTCTTGATGACAATGTAAACGTGTTAAAAGTCTATAAAAATCATTAATTTCTTAAAATCTCGAGGTTTATTGTAAGGCGTTTCTCTGAATTCTCATGAGAATTTAATGCTGATTTTACCGGACCGGAGTTATATGGGCAATCTTGCTCTAAATTGCTTGAGCTATTTTAGGATATGAATTAAAGAAATACGCCAGTTCTTATTTAAAACAATCAAAATACAAGAAAGTTTTATTTCATTTCTACGACATTTATATCAGGTTTATCCTTCACAGTCGACTTAACAAATGTGATAGTGGATTCTCTTGTGGTTTCATGGAATTACGAGCATTCATTTCTTAATCATATTTTTATTACAAGACGACACTTTAAGAAGACGAAACATGCACAAAAAACACATAAATTAATCCTAGAAGGGACTAAGTCCTTCAGCGAGCTTGGAGCTCATCGATGCATCTTGCGCCTTTGGGGGCTTCATCTTTACAGCCATAGGCTCTGACGAACTCTACATGACTAGAGGGCTTCTATCAAACCCTTTACATAATTTAAATTATATCTATTAGGAAAAGACCATATCATTACAAACAAGGGTGAACAAGTTAAACATTCAAATGATTCCAAGGTCTTTTGAAAAACCATTTATAATATAAATAACTAATGCATTTTCCGCTATGCAAAATGACTCAAAAGGCTTTGGGTGAAAACGTATTGTTTCCAAGTACGCGGAAACAATATTAAGTTTTGCATACAAACCATTTTCAAACAATATTTTTTGACTTTAAATTAATAGAAAATACTTATTTGTTCTTTTAAATTTTGGAAATAAGATGCAAATAGGTAAAAAGGATTAGAATGTGATTCGAAATTATGGCTGATATTCCGTGAAAAAGGCGTACAAGAATTTTATAAAATATTTATCTGCCAGGTTTGAAAGAACTCGAAACATATATGAGATAATTTCTTCGGAATTCAGATCTATATAGAATTTCTAAATATCATATTAGATCAGTTTTGAAAGTACTCGCACCAAAGAAGATATCTAACGAAGAAAAAAAGAAGGTAACAGGGAAGAGATGTCCATTAGGAGGGGAGAAATCATTTAAAATATCAATGCGGTTGTCTTCTATATTCAACATACCTGTCAAAACAAAACTTTTTTCCTCTGAAAATTGTTTTTTGTATTATTCATTGCCTTCAATTCACCATACGCTTAATTTTTGTTAATTTGGCCCATGCAAGTTCTTTCAGTTTGAAAAAACTCTCTCCGCAATATTTGTTTCTATGGACCTTTGAATGCATTCCTCCATTTTCATTTATCGAATGGTTTCGAAATATTTTTGAGTGTATATTTTATCACCAAAGATATTATTTAAACGTTTTATTTTTCAAAAAAAAAAAAAAAAAAAAAAAAAAAAAAAAAAAAAAAGGCTCATCATATTATTTTTTTTCTTCTTTTAATCAATGAAATAAGTTCGATTTAGATTAGAAGGAAAATTAAATAATATTCTTTTCATAATGTTTTTTTCATAAACCGAGGTTGAATATATGAGCACAATTAAGAGTAAAAATAGCATTTTACGCCATTTTGTAAAATAATATTTTCCAGAGATAATTTCAACTCTCTCAGCGTTCAATTATATCTTAGAGTATACCGATATAAATTAAAATTACTCAATTATTTTCGTATATCAGGCACATGTTCTTGTGCAAAAGCTTCTAAGCAAACGTTTACAAACTCGCCATAGGAAAAATGGCTTAAATTTTGTTTAGAAATTTTTTGGACGAAATAGTATAACTTATCTTAACAATATTGGATGGTTGTTTACTGGTAAAATAAATAATATTCTTTGAAATTTTAATTGAGATTTAACTTCTGCAAAGTACAGATTTTTTTTTTTTTTTTTACATTTCTGGAATATCATACCATTATGCTTTCATAGTGTCTTTTCCATCAATAATAATTAAATACGGAGAGAGTTTCCCGGCAAAAGAAACGCTCTTAAATGTTTTGAATAGTAAAATAATAATTTTTACACAATACTTTTCTGCATAATTTTTTAAATTAGCAATATTTTTTCTTTATTATTATTCTGAAAATTAAAAAAAAATATATATATTTTAAAAAACTTCATTTTCAATTTTGAAAGTTTAATTTTACATCTTAACATTTCCAAGAAATAAAACTTAAAAAACAATTGTGCATTCCCGACATCGCGGAGGCTCTAAACTTAAATCTGTGAACAGAAATTATAATTATTTCTCATAATATTAAATTAAGTTAAAGGTTCTGAAGAAAATGCATTTTGAAAATAATTACTTTAAAACTTTTAACAGTAAATGTTTCAGACAAAAATGTAATATGATGATTAAAATATCTGACAGTGAAAAAAAGAACAATAAAAGAAAGGAAAAAAAATATTCGTTTGGAAATATCACATTTAAACTCAAAAAGTGTTTGTATCCCATGCATTCAAAATATTACTAATAGATTCACAACTTGATTATTGAAAACAATTTTTTACTCACTCTGAATTGCATAATTTTCTTTATTAGTTTTTAATTTTTAGTATTTAATAGTAGCTTGAATATATCACTAAGTTATCTAAAAATAAGAATAATAACACTAGAAGGATTTTGTCATTATACTTACTTGTCAGTGTTTCCTCATAAAAGAAAGGGTCTAGCATTGCGAGCATTTTTTTTCCTTCTGTTTTTATAACCTGTATGTCTAAAAAAATGTTTTTGAAACTTATATTCCAATAATTTATTTTGTTTACTCTTAACATTAACGCATATTGCATAAATATGTAATGTTAATTTTCTAATTTATGAAAAGGTAAGTTTTGAAATATAAAATAGTGTGACGTGAAATGGCACGTTTATGTTAATGATATTGTTTATTATATATAAGCATCAATGTTAGTGATAGAAGAATGTACGTCATCCCCAGCTGAGCGACCAATAAGAAAGCGGAGACTCACTACGCAAAAGCATCGCTCTAACTCGCTTTTCAAATTGCCATTTCGGACGCATATAATTATATCTGATTTAGCTCCACCCTTCTCATATTTGATTGACTTCTTCCTTGGACTCATTAATTCCCTCCTCTATCCTTAAACTTCCTTTAAACCCCCCACCTTTTTTTTTTACAATGCTCCGAACTCCTGCTTTTGTCCAGGTTGAAGTAGGCTGATTTGGACACCTAAAACAAAAAAAAAAAAAACAAAAACACCTAAATAATAATTAAAAAAAATTATAAAAGCATAAAATCTTTAAAAAAAAACATATCAGATCAGCTTTTTTTATGCTATTTTTTCCTTTTTTAAACTTACTACCACTAATTTTAATTTCATAATTTTCATTACTATTAAAGAATACGCTACGGCGCACGGTAAATTGCAAATTTGTACTTTTCTTTAATGTTTTATTAAATCATTCACGAGTAAATGCCAGCGCTCATTTAATCATATGGATGATGATAAGAAGAAAGTAATGAGTATTTCTTTTAGCTTTCGTCATACTGCGTTTTGCAAAATAGGCAGGCCGCTAAATATAGTTATAAGGAAGAAATTGTCAAGATGTAACTCAATAAGAAAAGTTTAACGTCTTGATTCTTTTGTAACCTAATCATCAATAAAAATTATGGCTGTTAATTTTAATTGATTTTTATTTTGTTCAATGATCGAATTGGTGGATCAGTGTCGTGTTTGGTAGTTCTCCATCAAACAAAAACCGTCGTAACTGATCAACAAGCTAACTTAATCGACGAACAAATTTAATAGAAAAATGTGTACATGTCAGCACTCTCGTGTTTTAATAATTTCTAACAAAATACGTACCAGCAGCGCCCTCTACAAATATGTGGCACCCTCCAACAAAAAGTTGATTGAACCAAATGGACTTAAAAAACTGTCAAAAACTGCAAATTTTAAATATATTTTTGAAAATATTAAATTAAATGTTCTAAATCAGTGTCTACCGTAATCCTGCATGTGTTATTCATTAATTGATTATTTTCTGTTAACATTTGAAAAAAAATGTGTACAGCGGGCTAATTTAACATTTAAAAAACACTAGATATTGCTTTGACTATGGTTGCTTCAAGGATTGAAAATAAAGAAAGTTATAAAACTTTTTCAGTTTCCAAGAACGTAAATAAAATGTCCAGTTTCAGATAATTAAGCAAATAATGACTTTTTCGGTCTAATTCGAAACAACAAAATGCCATTGATCAGTGAATGGAAACTGAAGCAGCTTAAAGAACTTGGCTAAAAAAGTGTTTGCTTATTAACACTCCAATTTTAAAAACAAACGCATTATTTCTTGTTTGTTCATATAACTCTTATGTTTATAATTATTTTTCTAATTCGTTTCCTAAATGTTTTAATTATTACCGTCTGTAGATGGCGTTGTATGTATCTTTTTTGTAAGAATAACCAGAGAGTAAGTTTGAGTCAGTTGCTATGTGCTCGCACTCCTCTTAAATATACTTTTCAACATCTGCATATAGGCACAGCTCGCTCGTTGTTAGCGGCAAATCCTTATCATTTTTATATGAGTTAATTTCGTAAATGCTATATGTGTTCTTCGTCCAGTTATATGTATGTATGTGAATACATAAGAAAATATCAACTAAGGATTATTTCTTGGATTCCACACAATACGGACTGTTTACATAGTTACACTGGTGAAATTTTGAAAATAATTGGATTTTTTAAAGTTAAATCCACCTCATAAATGATATTCTAGTGATGAAGAAATGAATTTAGTAAAAATACAGAAAAAAGCTTTTCTGGGTCGAAACGGGATGAGAAAACATAAAAATTAATATATTTAATAAATAAATCTCCTAATCTTACCCAAATCCCAATTTTTATATATATAACACTCCTTCGCTTAATTCTTGAAAGAACTTTCTCATGTGTTCGAAACGAAAGTAGATCAAATTCCAAGTATCGGGAGTTTGCTAAAATTATGTAGTAACGATTTGCATATATTCATAAAGTTACACTCTGTATCATATGCTTCGAGAAAGCAATTAAATAAATTAGAATCCGAAGGCATCATCGCATAAATGGAATATTTTGAGTCAGACACTTGCCTTTTATTTCCAAAGTCCGTTGGATCAGTAGAAATGGGAAAGATTACGAGGTCACCATTAAAAAATAAATGCATGCTGCCGAACATCCTATTCATTTGTTATCAGCAAAGTGCCATGTGTAATGTGTTTTGGCGATGATATTTACAAAGCGTTTTTTACTATTGATAATTATAGCTCTGAAATATCACTTTCAAATTCGAAGGCTGTATGTGTCCTGTACTCACGAAATATCGTTCACAGAAGAACAATTTGACGATTCATACTGTGCCTTACTCTCTTTATTGATGCGGTTTTTTTTTATTTGTGCATAACAATATCTTGAGAATATTTCCAAGTTTCCTAAAAATGAAATAATCTTACTAGAACTCGTTTGTCAACATGCGTGAGTGGAAGATTTCGTTTTCGAAGCTAAATTCCACATTGTGTGAAATTTTTATTTGCTTTTGAAACATATATTCTTGAAATACTGTTATTCAACAAAAAAACATGTGAATAATCCCGTTTTTGAGCGGTTAAGTTTTAAAATTGAAAGATTTGAGTTTCACACCACTCGCTTTTGTTATAGAAATTGATATCTAGTGCTTTCCAAGGAAATTTTCAAATCTTCCCAATACATGAAACGGCGTTCATCACAGAGCAGCCGTGTATAATCATGAAAACATTGTGGGCCTCTTGTACATGATATGTAGCATATCAATAGTTTTAAATTATCATTTAACCTCGAATTAAAAGTTTATATATATGGGTGGGTGTGTTGGAAATTTATTCTGCATATTAATTGATCATTTTATGTGCATAACGTTGTAAGTAATTTATTTGATTCTGGTAAGCCGTCGGTTGCAATAAGTCACTGCATGTAGAAGACACATGTCTGATGAATTATATACAATGACAGCTATCTAAAGACTTGAGGAAATGTATCTATCTATTGATGATTATGTAGCTCGAAATCTCTAAGATGATAAATAAAAATTAAGTTTCTATCTCGATTATTTTTAGTAAGTACTAAAACAGTAACATACCTTAATGGAATAACAATTAACATGTTACTAACAGACGATATTTCCACTAACACACGCAAGATATTTAAATTTCGCTACTGATAAATTTTAAAATG
>BMAW01103592.1:0-131750 GCA_019974015.1 Nephila pilipes
TAAGAAAGTAGTTCATGATGGAACCTTGCTAATTTTTGAGCTAAATACGAGAATATCACTCTATTCTTTCATATTATAATGAATGTTATTATCTTCCATTTTAAAAAAATATTTAAAAATTTGAATTAATTAATGTTATCGTTAAATTGCAATAATTTTAAATACTCTCTATTGAATGATAAAAATGATTTAACATCTTTATTAATTTGAAAGATTATAATAGCATTAGCATATAATAGCAATAGTATAGAACATATTAACATTATATTGTATTTAGTATAATTGTATTCATAATAACGAAAACAAATTTTAGACAAGCAATTATTTGCAAGATCAACTTCTGATATACCTTTAATTTGTTTAAAAATTTTATTACTGAAAATTACATAATTTTCGTTTAAAATTAACTTAGTAATGAAATTTTTTCATATGCAATAAATTTATTGTATTAAATTTCTCAAAAATATCTATAGAAACATGAATGAGATCATTATGTCTACTGAAATAAAACATTTCTCAAAATCAAAAATATATTTCGCAGAAATCTGTTTAAATTTTAAACATATTTGGTGGTATCATTATTAATTTTACAAGCAGCAATTCTATTTGAATTATCTATAATATCTTACATAATTTTTTTTCTATAATAATTTTACAATGCCTTGTATATATATTCATGTATAATACTACACTTCTTTAAATATTGAAATTTAAAATCTAGTTTACTTCAGTCGTTGCACAATAAAGAAACTTTAAGTAATTGAACTACAAATTTAATAATATTGCACTAGAAGGAGAGAGAAACTTTCACTGTCTGGGAAGTTAAAGTAAGAATTATACAGTCACGTGGTAATAGATGTAAAGATCTTTAGTATTTTATATGGAAAATAATTATCTGGTAGGAAATATTCCTATTAGTTCAGAGAGTAGAGCAAAAAAAAGTTAGTTCAGGAAATGCTGAACTAACTTTTTTTTGGAAAATATGTGATCCTTTAAACTGAAAGATTAAATGAAATGGTTTCAGGAAATAAAGTTTACATTTATATGTATGTATATATATATATATATATATATATATATATATATATATATATATATATACTATATTGTGTGTGTGTGTGTGTGTGTGTGTGTGTGTGTGTGTGTGTGTGTGTGTGTGTGTGTGTATGTGTGTGTGTGTGTGTGTGTGTGTGTATGTGTGTGTGTGTGTAAAGAAAAGCAAATTTTTTTAGGTAGATTATTTTTTTATTTTTCAACATAATCTCCTTTTGAGCTTTTTCCTAGCATTTCTCCAAATTTTTTAAGCTATCTAAATGTAAAGAGTTTGGAATGTCTTCAAAGTTTTGGTGAGTACATCTTCGTTCTACGTGAAAAATTGTGCCCCAAACTATATTTTAATTTAAAAAAGTCATTCGGGGGCAAATCTGAAGAATACGGTGGGTGGTGTAATAAACTGAATTTTGATTCTTTGATTTTGATCATTGAAACTGCCTTTGTGGATTGTATAGAAAAAAGTTGTTTTCTTTCTTTTCAAAAGAGAAAGTTTTTTTTTTCTCTTGATTTCTTCTCTCAAACGGTGCAATAACGACGCATAATATTCTCAAGTTATTATTTTTCTGTTTTCCAGGTAAACAGAATAGATGATTTCACGTGCAACTCAAAAAACCGTACATATCTCCTTGCTGGGTGATTTCACCATCTTTACTTTCTTCAGAGTCCGTTGATTCACAAAAAAACCATTGTTTTGACTGTTCCTTTGCATCTGGAGTGTAATAGTGTGTCCATGTTTCGTCCATTGTTATGTATCGACACAGAAATTCGTCATGATAATTCGTCGAATAGCGGAAATTAGACTCGTAGTCGAACACACGATTACGTTTATTTTCCCCTTACAGCAAACGCGCACCCACCTTGCCAGGATTTTTTTCACATCCACTTTTTCGTGCATAGTTGAAAACACTGTATCTTGCACTGTATAAAAACACTGTATAAATTACTTCAACTACTCCTCGTACTTTAATTCACCTCAACCACTCAAAACCATATTGCGAATTTCGTCAATCATTCCTGGAGGAGTCACTTCCCCGCCCGAAAATCAATCATCTTTTGCGGATGTACGGCAACGTTTAACCTCACTTACCCTATGTTGAACAATTGAAAACACAATAGCAAATGTTCTCTGAGTTTCATCCAACTTAGCTTTGTTCTCTTTCGGTGTTAAGCCTTTTAAATATGCGTTTAATCACCTTTCGAAAAAACTCACTTTTTCCAATTTTTCCAAGTGAACTCAATTTTTTTGGTTCATTCGACTATGAAAATGAAGGAATGAAATGGAAATAGATGAAACTTAGACACCTGTCTAATGAGGCTTACTAAAAACAAACCATTTCAATGCTACGAGCATCACCTTACATTAGGACTTACTGAATGCCTCTCGTGTATATATATATATATATATATATATATATATATATATGGATTATATGTAAAAATTAAACATTAAAACACCAAACTTTAGTTATTTGATAAGAATAAAACTATGTAGCAACAAATACTCGAATTCTTTAATAAATATATTATACGTAAGCTAAACTTTTATGTAAAAAATGCATTAGAAAATATGAAAGAATTTTTTTTAAATATTTTTTTGCATCTTATTATTTCAAGTAATGCAATAAACAGGAGATTGCTTTCGAAAAGGGTGTATGAATTTAATATACTGTAAAATTGTAATCATATATGTTTTATAGAGTGATTGATGAATGTGTGCATGTACTTCAGTTAAAACAAATTTTTTGTCTTATCTCATTATATTTTAGAAAAATATTTTTTTCATATGATTTATTTGTACGTTAACTCAAAAACAAACAAACAAAAAATTCAAAATAACGACTCTGGAAACTGCCTTTATTAACTTATCAGAGACTGATACAAACACATAAAATTAACGTTTTAATTTTATGAATATAATTCCAATTTTTGTGTAAATTTATTAAATTTTCAAACCTATTTCTACTGAACCCATTCTGTAGGAGTAAATGTTTTAATTGCAATGCCTACAATCATATATTTCCTAATTGGGAAAAGGACAGAAAAATAAGCATATTATTGTATAAGATTTCAGTTTACGAATATATAAAGAGTTATTTTTAAACAAGTGATATACAGAGCAAGGTATTTACCAAATCATATCTAGGAGAGTTCTGGTACAGTGTTCCGACTCTTGTCCAATTGTAGTACTTTAGAAGGGCTACTCTCGCCGGATTAAAAGCAGTTTCACTGGGAACAGCTCGAAAGAAATTAGGATAGTTATCTTTAGTATACATTGGATGGGTATCAGCATATGTTATCTGAAAAGAAAAAAAATCATGAGAATATATTACAGAGAAAGTTAAAAACATTTCGTTCCAACTAACTAATTGGATTATATAACTTTAACAATATAATGCTTTTACATTCTTTTTTATTTAATACAATACATTATACATTTTTCGAAGTACAAAATAAGCCTTGAGGAAATTTAATTTCTTGTTTGTTATTAAAATTTGAAAATCAAGACATTGGATTTTACTTAAAAAAATACACAAGTAAGGAAAGTGTGAAATCCACTGTTACTGTGCAAAGTGTATCTTGTTCCGACACAGAGGGCATATGTGCGACATTTTAGGAAGGCAAATAGGTTTACAAGTTTCATTCAAGATCCAAAATGTATTTTAGAAGATAAACGAATTTGAAAAGTCAGATCTTTATAGTGCAGTTATTTAACATACAAGAATAAAAATGAAAGTATCCACAGTTGAAGAAAATTATTGACATGAAGTTTTGAATATTTTTTTTTTGCTTTAGATTTTCAATATGACTATTATAATAAATACAAGCCAATAGATTAAGGGAATGTGTTTAAGTTGTTACAGCATGAGCATAATAATCGAATAGAAAATACGTTGGAACCTCGAATAAAGAAAAGAATGTTTAAAAAAGATACAAGAGAATTGAAGTTATAATCCATTATTGAAACGATTTTTATAACCTCTCATAGTATGAAGTTCTTCAAAACAGTCCCCTAAGTGTAAAGGTTTGTAGAATACGTTGTATAATATGTTGAAGTTTGATTGCGTCCTCCAACGAATTTCTTATTGGAGCATGATGGACAATATTTTTTTTTTATTTACAAAATATATAATGAGTAGCGCTCCATTAAAGCGCTCTTCTTTAAGAACGTATTATGTCGATCCTGTGGTTTTCTTTCCATTTGAATATATGTTAATAACTGACTAACAAATCTTTTTAAAAGTCCGAAATGTTTTAAGAAAGTTTCATGTTTTTCGTAACGCACTTCTTTATACAAAATATAAGTATTAACTATGCAATCCTCCAACAACCAAAAATGTATTTGTCAATGGTTTGCAACTGTCATTGGCATTTTATTGCGAGAGCTGTAAACCTATACTCCTTGCCTATTTTACTTGATAAAATGATTCATTTATTTATGTATATTAAAGACACAACTCTGGAATGGAGACTTTCAATATCTTTGGTATTGATAAATGTCTCCGCAGAGGAACCTTGCAAACGTTAAAGGTTAATATGTATGTATGCGTTATTAATTTTTCATAAAATAGGGTTACTTCTTTATCTTAGAACTGATTATTTAACGATATATGAATTACAATAATATTCAAAAATTTTAAAAAATTAAGAATAGAAAAAATATTTTAATAATATTTGAAATTTTAATTACTTAAAAACTATGTAAAATTAATGATATTCCTGAGATTCAAGTTCTTAAGTCTCCTTATAAGCAATATGGGTTTTAAAGCTTCCTATTTCATAATTGTTTCATTAGATAAATAAATTAATCAGACAAAAGTAGGGATGAGAGAGCAGAGTTTCTAGAAGTATAAAATAGCATCAGTGTTTTACCATTTATTGGAGTACATTAATTAATCCTAGCTCTCTTTTAGGATAAACAAATAGGCATGTGAGTCCATGGTATGAATCATTTTGAATTACAAATCATTCCCTGAATTACTTTTAGTGTTAAAAATGCTTAAGGAAAAATATATTTTAAATAATCTCATACATTATTTAATTTCTTTAGAAAATTATTTATTCATTTTTTTAAGTTTTTGTTTTCACGAGTAAAAATCACTGCATTTGTGTGCTACTAATAAACAAACCGATAAATAACGGACACATTTAAAATAATAAGTGTAAAAGCATATAACAGAATGTCAGAATAATTATGCAAAGGCGTTTGCTTAAAGTTATTAAGAAATAAATAATTTGCGTTTTGTTTATAAAAGTCTGAATAAATTATAGTACTTATATGCTACATATGTAAATAAAGCTTTTCAGAAATTTACGTTTGAAGTCATCAACTGTTTCATTTACTCGTATATTCAAATTTCAGTGTTAACTGTTTAATAGTTATGAAGTTGTGGTTTGTCCGTGTTTAATAGTACTATAAAAAGGGGAATCAAAAGTGAAAATAAAAGGAATTCCATGTAAAAATGTAACATTATTATACCTTTTTGAAAATTTATTTTAAATAAAATTCTCGTCATCTAATTTTCTTATGTTTAAAATATATTTTAATGGTTATAAATAATACATGTTTGCATACACTGTTTACATGTTTTTGAAATTAAATATTTGAAAATATTTTCATATAAAGTGTTTATCTTATACAAAACAATTTCTAACAAAACAAATTACATATTCTTTATGGATATATTCTAAAACAGTTTTAATTTAATAGCATGTATACATGTGAGTGTGTAGGTTTCATGCATCCGGAAAAAAGGTTTTATTTAAATGTAAACTTGTTTTTAAAATCCTGCTTTGCCGGGAATAATTTTTATATCTTATAAAAAAAATTTTCATTAACCTTATGTAACAATGAAAAGATATTATATATTGTTTTCGTAATATATATGTGTGTAAGTTCTTTTTACTACTTTTGAATAAAATTGAAGAATTATTTCCTCTCTCAAACTAAAAATATGATTATAGGTAGTACAGAAAACTAAATCTAAATTCAAAATCCCCTGTGTAGACTTTTTTAAAGAAATAATATAAGATGGTTTGATATTTAATTTTTTTACAATAAATTCCACTTTATATAGTTTCTGATGAATTTTTCATTACAGAATATCATTTTTTTACCTATCGTGAGAAGATCTATTGCAATACTGGAAAGTAGCTTTTTACATTCATGCCAGGTTTAGTTTTTAGTTAATGCTACTTAGTTTATAAAGTGTCTAGATGGATTTTTCATCACAGAATATCATTTTTTTCACACATCGTGAGAAGATCTATTGCAATACCAGAAATGCTTTCTTTTTCATTCCTCACGACGTTTCATTTTTAGTTAATACTATTTATTGATTTAACTAATTCTTTGTCACCAGTCATTCGATGGTCTACCTTTTTAAACTATAAAATAAAATTACAAATCAATAAATTAAGTTTTAAATATGTACTTTATGAACTATTTAATGTTATAAGAAAACGATTGATTTATCTTTAAAATTTTTGTTCAGACTTTCACAGAAACTCAGTCCGTGTATGCAACCATTAAACAAACCGATATATCAAATCTCAAAAGCTACTTTCTTCTTTCAGAACAACAAAAGAAAATCGAAATCCCTCGAGGGAACTTTTCCGTCTTCGAATACAATAGAATCAATGGCTTTCCCTCCACTTTTCTCGCAACACCGTTCAAAATAACAATCACTTGTAACTTTTCATCGGTCTCTTTCATCGTTCATCAACCAAGTCTTAGTAAGCATCTCGATATCCAAACACATTTCATAATAGAATAACTCTACACACATATAGCAAGAGCTGATCTCATTAGTTGTATGGGAAAGAACTGACGCGGCGAAGCTCTAATTTATCTTCATCAGACAGTCTGGGGAAATGTACTGCATACTTTCTGAGAGAAGGAATGATACCAGCGAGATGCGAGAGATTTTCACGTAATTTGAAAATTCTCTCAACCCCCACACTCCCCCTTCTATTGGGTGGGGTTTCATTCCCCACGTTCTCGAATATTTGGGAATGCGCAAGGGGAGTTACTTTGCAGAGACGTATTCTCTCAGTTGTTTCTTCGAGAATATCTTAAGGTTTGCTACCGCACGAGAGGGGATTGATATCGATCAAGATTTCTCAGTTTTAAGCGATGCATATGGAAATTTAGAGCTGCTTGAAATTGAAGAAGAAAGGAATCTAGAGAAAGAAAAATTCTGTTTCTGGTTTGATCGAGATGGAAATTCCAACATTATACCTTTTTCTTCTTCTAGAAAATGTATTATGAATAACATCATGTATAAAGTAGTTCATTTTAAAAACATTTCGCAACTGCGATTAGTCTACAGCTGTACGGGAAAATGAGATTATGTTTGCAAGAAAGAGTAATAGCATAAATGCATTACTGCATATAATTATGTAGCATTATAATCATTAAGATTCTTTCAATGTGTAAAATAAATCATTTGTCAATAATATAACTATATTGAATAGCGACAAAGGATCGGCCTAAGTGTTGCACTCAGCCCAATAATTTCTTTCTCTAGGCTCCCAGTATTATCAAAGCTTAAGAACAACCTTTTCAATTTAAAATCTTTGTACAACATTCACGCGATTAAACATTTGACTAATTGAAACGTTTTTCAAAATTATTTCGTAGATTTACTGACTCACTAATACAATAATTATAAATCGTTTCTAACTATTGCGCTATGTCAGGCCCCGAAACACAAGAGTAAAACATGATTCATTAATTAAACAACATTCTTTAATTGTTTAAATACAGCACTCACTCAGCAACGAGACAGATAACGAACCTGCGCACTACCACATTACGAAAACACAGGATTACTGCAATTAAGCATTTAAATAACAAACGCTATGCAATATTGTATAAAATTTAATGTAGCTTAAGCAAGAAAGTATCAAACACACGAATTAACTAAAATTGCAAAAAAATGTACTGTTTTCTACTGATAACTTATATTATTCTATTAAACAGAAAACATAACTCCCCTGTGTTAAAAAGCTAGATTACTCGAAGGGCTCAACAGATGTATTGCCGGAATAAAGAGAACGTGAAATATTTGGATACGAGGTTTTTGTAATTAGCCACTGTAATAATCATAATTTTTTGCTATATAATATATATCTTAATTATAATAAATATCCATTTTTTTGAAATATTTTTCTTCCATTTAGAGTTATAAATTTTTGATAGTAAGAAACATTTCCTTCTTTCAAAATTTCTAATTTGATACTTTCAAATGAATAATAATAAATAATAAATGTTTGAAAAAGAAAATAAGTTGCTCCCTAACTATATGTAGAATGACTCACTCAAATTTCACTTGTTAGGAAATAGCACGTGACTGGATATGAATTTTACTTCTCAATTATAAAGTTATTAATTATTGATATTGAGGTAACCTTAACTCTATTCTCTTTAGCATTTTCAACTTGAAATATATTATGTAAAATGGTCTTTTTTGTTATAAAACATCTATACATCAGCTACTGTATTCCTCAATACATTAATTTTCAAAGTGAAGTTTTTTTCCAAACAATGTGATGCAAGCGAAAATAAATGTGTTTTTTAGGTGATCTAAGAAACTAAAACAAATTTAACATAGGTAATTAATTTCAGAAAAATTAATCTTATCATTTTAGAAGAAATAAAGGTATTTGCTAAAATGATTGCTTGGAAAAATAAATAAAAAGCAATTTCAAACAGTTCGTGCATTGCGAAATTGATTCTTTTATCAATATATTCATTTAATTCTTCTAAATATTATAGTAGAATGTTTGACAAAACTGAAACGCATAAAATATGTCTTTACACTTGAGTAAAAAATTAATATATTTCTTTACTTAAAGGATAAATATGAAATTTCATGAACTCATGAAGGTATAACTTTTCCTATAATAATTATACTTATGAATATAAACTAAATAAAATTAGTTGAAAGGTCGAATTTTCAATTACGAACATGAAGAATAATGAAAAGTATTATTTGAATTCTTTAAAAATTTTTATAGTAGAACTATATTTGAGCTTTGAAGTATTTTGTTCCAGAAATACTATGTGATAACGCTATAGCTAAATACATTAACATAATTCATGCAACAATAGTGTATTTTCAATATTTTAAGATATACAGGTGTTGTATATGTGTCCTCTGAAAGTGAGAGTCCTGAGCCTCTAATACTCGAAGAGATTTTTTTTCAATAAAGTTGGCTGCACATGTTCAAGATCAAAGGAAAAGAATGCGTCTTAGCTTGTCTCAGTAGGATAAAAACTCTTGCTGTAGTGCCATGCTGAAATAAGTGCCTCTATTTCAATTCACATTACATATTACTGTAGAACGTAATTCAGTTTCTTCTCAGAAACGTACCGTTCCAGATTTTTGACAATATGAAAACTATGTTTACAGAGATGGTGTAGTTAACAGTACAGTATTAATCAGTACAAGATGTGTAGTAAATTTAAAGCCTGCAGGAAAAATTCGAAACTGGTGTTTCATCCCGAAAAACCCTAATCTTTGCCTTTTGACCGAAAAGAAAATCTCCTTAATGAAGTCTTGCCTCACGAAAAACAATTGATATCGACATGCTCTGAGAAACCATAAGAAATCTTGGAAGGTGATATAAATTAAAATAAAGTAAAATGTAAACGAAGAGAGTATGTTTTAATGCACGTCCCACGTAGCCAGTGCCATAAAGCATCTATTGGACTCACTCATTTAGGACGTTATCAAACACTTCTCTCAGACCCCATCTGATACTTTCAGGATTTCATCTTTTCACATATCTCAAATCACTTATTGATGGTTTTGGCCACCGATGAGCCAAATAGGAGGAGCATTTTTTTTTTATCTTTCTGATATAAAAATGCACTTCCTATTTGTATGTCTTTTCTTTACTAAGTATATTGTGAAGGAAGGCGAGTTTGCTGAGAAATTGTATATGATGTTTGCTTATGAATTTGTAAATTTTTCAAAAATGTATTACTATATCAATTTTTAAAAAATGAGTACTCTTATTATTTGTTAAACCTACGTAAATTATTAAAATTTATCTATTGCAATGTATAACTACACGCAACATTTAAATTAATAAGTTAAAAATAAATAACTGTTTTGTTAAACATGAATTTTAAATAGATTTCAGATACAAGTGATTAAATTACTTGAAATCATAATATGAAACTGAATTTCTGTTAAAGCAATCAGACAAAAGGTTTCGAATTATCTAAGTGGCATAATTGAAACGCAATGATTTCATGAACCATAATATTTTTTTTTGTTACCAGAATTTTATATTTTTGTTGTACCTGAAAGCTAAAGACATTTTTTATATAATTGTTTTATTTTCTTTGTTTCTAGGTGTTGCTGATGTGGTGAGAACGAAAGTAAATTGCGGCCCTCGCGGAAATGAGTTAGAAGCAGTAATGCGAATTAGCACCTTGTAATTTTCATCTTTTCCCCAAATCAAAAGATTACCTTAAGGAACATAATTTTCTTTCTGATGACGAAATAAAAGCTTTCATTAAAATCTTAAAATCATTGAAATCATTGAAAACAACCATCTGAATCTTTTTAGTCCGGTTTGCTTAACTAGCAACGTGTTGATGAAACTGAGATAATAGGGACGAGCACTGTGTCAAAAACTGAATTCCGTTTGGTTGTTAAGGTACATGTATAGATTCTTTCAAGTATAACAAGAAATGTGAAATTACTGTTTAAAAAGTACTTAACATTAAGGGAACTCGGCATCTTTTGACCAATTTTTTTTATTTAGTTCTTTGAACTTATCTTTAGGGTAAATTATTAACAGTTTCATTTTAACAAAGTAATTTTACCATGAAAAAAAGTCTAGATTTGTGTGCAGTTTCAACTTTGCACTTGAAAAATATTATTACACATGAATGTTACACGAATCAAGAGTTTCACAATATTAATTTCAAATCTATTTTTTTATCGAATTCATTTTTAGTACTTTTTTTTATCAAGGGCGATTGTTCGAAGGCAATACATTTTATAATAATTATCTACTTTAAAAATACATTATTTAAAAAAAATTACTATTATTTTATTGACAATTCTAACCATTCTGTTGAACTTTTAAGTTACTATCTTTAAAAGTGTTATTAAAATGTTATCATTATAGCACACTAATGGGAAAATGAACAGCCTTTCTTTAAAAATTGCAGTTCGATATACTTGAAGAATGACTTGGAATAACTGAATCTATTAGCTTATTAAACGTAATATATTATGAATTAAAGTAAGCAAAAAATATTTTTTATGATTATTTTAAATCTTATGTTACAAAACAATTTCCTTAAATTTAAAAATCTGTTAATATCGTTTATTATTGATTTTATATCGTTAAAAATTGATATAATTATTTTTATTTCAAGATATATATGACTGTTTCTATCTGGCTTTACAGTTCTGTATATGTTGCACTTCAGAATAATTTATTTATCATCGAGTATATTGTACTTTACAACTTACTGTTTTATGTAAAATAAGCAACCTACAATCTTCAAACCGATTATTGTTGCATTTACAAGAAAACACCAAATATAGCAAAAATGGAAAGGGGTTTTAAAAAATATCACCAAAAATAAATTTGAAAAAACAATTACGGGAACATGCTTATGAATATTTCTACACATCAGTGAAGCAATCTAAAGAAATTTGTAACCATACGTTCAACGTTGTAGATTTGCATATTCAATATTATGGAGAGGCAGACAAATAGACTTCCAAATTTAAGTATTAGATTTTCAAAAATAATTATGTTGTAAAACTTAAATTTAAATTAATTTCATGAAATAGATCAGTTGTTATTTTCAGTCTCACCCAATAACTAATTCCTCCTAAAAATTCATTAAAAAAATATTTTAACTATATTTTTCATCATTAAAAACTCTATTACCAGGGGGAAAGAAGCATGAAAGAGTGTATTTAACTTGAGATATTTTTCTGTTATGGTATGATCTGAACTTGTGTAATGTGGCCGAAAAACATATGGACTGTCGACCCCGCCAAGATTATGGTACTTAAATCTTTCCTTCTAACAATGTTTATCCTAATTTGTTATTCTATAACAGATTCTGGTTTAATATATAAGTTAATACATGTTTACATTTTTAATATTTGTGTTGTAATAAGTTTGTTTATCAAATAGTCCGTCGTTTCACTAAATGAAGTGAATACCTCATAATGTCGGGTTAATTGGGACCAGAGCCGGTTCAATGTATTGAAACCTCGGGTTAACGGGAGAATGGGAAACATGAGATTAAGTAAAACATACTTATACAAAATTATTTTTATAATGGGCAAATAGAGCATGAATCATATACACAGAAAAAAAAATAGACGCGTCCATCTTTATCTCCAAATTTTCACACTACGTCAATCGGAGAACTAATACTTTATATACATTTAACATGCATTAGCCCCACTTTGAGGCATGTTTTTAATATTGGAATAGATCATCAAGGAAAGTTTCATAAATTATTATTAATGGAATGTAGTTTCTCGATATATATAAGTTGACTTGCAAAACTTGTTCAGAAAACCGGGTGTAGCAACATAAGATATTCACAATGAATAACATAAAATATTCATAATGTTATAGAAATGAACTTTTTCTTATGTTTTATGTATTTTGAATGTTGAACAAAGTCGAAAAATAACGCAATCAGACAGGTGCATTCTTATTAAATAAATTAGTATAACTAATTAAAAATCATATTTTTGCTAGTGTCTAGCCAATCCTTATTTCCGTCTTTAGTGCTGTTTTGTTATTCTGCCTTGTTAGATTTTAACTAGTAATAATTAATAAATACTAAAGAGTATAAAAGAGTATTCTTAGAACTAGGGCTTCCAATATTAATAATCATGTATGAACAAACCATTTTTTTTTCTGTATCGTGCAGTTAAAACAAATAACATGTAAATTGAAAGGTAATTGCATAAAAAAATCAAATGAAGTAAATTTAAACATAAAGCAAGCTAAGCTTAGTTATAGACTAGTTTAAACAATTTACTTCAAAATATGTGATAAAATGCATCACCCGTGTCTAAAAAAATACTAATGTTTATCATTTTTAAACAAAATTTGTTCAAAGAGTAAGTTTCAGATGAATAAAAATAACTGATATAGGCTTTGATATTTATATGCCTAAGATTTCTTTTAGCATAACATTATTATTTACATAAATTTATTTTTTATTTCTTATTTGTTACTATTTAAGACTTCCCTTAGTATGTGGTGACTTGGGATCAAGCTTGTTGGCATTGTGAGAACGATTCGGCCATTCTGGCGAAGCAAGTCAGCTGAAGTGAACTCTAGTCCTTCTGTCACCGCTATTTAAAGTAGCACTGGAAGGCAAGTAGAGTGTTAGTAGAATTTCTGAGGAAATTACTTGGTTCTCACCTCTATTTCTGATTTTCTTCCTCTTTATTTTTGCGTTAACTGATCAACTTGACAACTTATCTGTGTGTGTTTTCCTTCATTTAAACTTCTTTTTAATGTCTTTAATAAAAAATTGTTATTAGAATATGTATCCAGGATTTTTGTGCAAAGTTTAAATACCTTTTGAACGGGAATCCGTTGGGTGTCTAAACCACATTGGTGTCCCGTCTTTCGCAATTGTCATGTTCTTTTACCGGTTTTGAGGGAACTCTTTCTCACTTCATAGAAATTTTTCGGTTCGTCTGTTTTAAGATTTGTGTCAACGTTTCAACGTTCCCTCATTTGCTTGGCGCGGAATGGCCAGATTCGACTGTTGCGCTATGGACTTCTATTTTCGTTTGCTCACTATTAAATTCTCATGCAAATGAATTATTTCGTTTTAATTTTTTTCGGACTTTTAAATCTTCACTTCTACAAATATTTAACTGTATTGTGAGTATGTTTCATTCTGAATAAGCTAATATTCCTGATATTAAGCAGTATGCATCTATTTCAAGTGTGGCATTCAAAGCACCATCCTTTGGGGAGGAGGATCCTGAGCTTAGATTTTACCAAATCGAATCCCAATTTTTATGGCTAATATTATTAGCAAGTCTACTAAATTCCATGTAACTGTTACTGCCTTAAGCACAAACGTTCTATTGTGTGTTAAGGATATTATTAAAACTCTTTCTGCAGTTGAAGAGTATAAAGCTTTTATGAATAGGGCTGTGCGACATTTTGTTCAGTTGAATTCATCATGTTTAAATTTATTTCACAAAGAGTTACAAATAGGTGATAAACCGCCTTTCGTCTTCTTGAATGGAGTGCGTTGTTAAGCTAATGAAAATGTGGAGGACGATGTTCTGCAAACTTCATCACTGCAAAGGTTACCAGTTAACTTGCTGCAAATTTTTTCGCTTTATAAGGCTCCGCTGGATGAATTGGTGCAAATCGCGGATAAGATTCATGAAGTATTGAAGGGCAATTTGCAAGTATAAATTTCTGAACTCAAAGAAATGGTAAAAAAAGTGTTTACACCGCTAATAATAATCAGGAAGTAGGAGTGCCTCTCAGTCACAGCTCGTAGCCTTCAGTCGCCCTAGAAATAACAAGAAGAATCTCTGCTGGTATCATCATACGTATGGAAATCGAGCAAAACGGCATGGAAAACCCGCTGTTGGATGAAAAACTAGAGAGTGCATTTGTTTTGTTGGCAGCAGATCAGTACAGATCCAACATCCGATTATTTATATTAGATCGGTTATCTAAGCACATTTTTAGTTCATAGTGGTATTGCAGTGCGTTGCTGTCTTAGATATTTCTCATTTTTTTTAATAAAAAACATGATTTTATTCTTCAAGCAGCTAAAGGTTCAGCAAAAACCACTTATGGTACACTTAAGCTAGTCTTAGATTTTAGTCTCAGGAAATGATTCAATTGGACATTTTTAATTGTTGACATTTCAAATCCTTTCTTCGGTGAGGGATTTTTAAGAACGTTTTGAACTTCTTATTCATGTCAATAATAGAAGAATTCTAGGTAGTCAAACATTTCTATTATTCAAGGGAACTTTTAACTAACCCAATATTTAGGTTTAACGACATTATTGAATATATAGTGAATGCAATCATAATTCATTAAAAAATAATAATTTATGTTAATTATTTTACACGAGCTAGTTGATCCTCGCCTCATGTGGGACATCATCAGAAGTGCTCTTTTATGTCCGTAGAATCCGTGACGTCAGTTTCAGTTCTCTTTCTTCTCCATTGATATACACAGGGGCCATGTTAACACACAGGGGCGTTTCGGTTTGATGGAGGAATATTAAAGTTATAAAGTTTTAAAAGAGAAAAATAAATACATTTTTGATAAAATTTCTATTTGACTAAAAACAGCCAATCACCATACGTCTTACATGGTGACCACCGGACTTTGTTATCCTTCTGATTTGTTGAGCAGCTTTGAGAATGCGGAAGTAAAATTCTAAAGCTCTTATTTCATATTTGAAGCGTCCTTTGGATTTATCACAATGGAAGAAGTTTTAGCAATCAAAAATCCTGCTTTGATTCCATCAGACCCATCATTGTGGTTTACCATGCTCGAATAAACTTTTGAGTTGGCTGCTCCGAAGCCCATTACAACTTCTCGTACAAAATATAATCACTGTGCTCTATCGTCTGAAATAGTCATGACCGTTCGAGATATAATTATTTTGCCGCACAAAACTGATCCTTATGCCCAATTGAAAACGGAAATTATTTCCCAATGTGGGGAAAGCAACACTCCAGAAATTTGCCTACTATTGGCAGGAGAACAACTCCGCTATTGCAAGCCCTCGGAGTTTTTGAAAGTAATGCAACGACTTGCTAAAAATCGAAACGTTACCGATTCACTTCTACTTGAAATATTTTTGCATCCATTACCGTCTAATGTTCAATCCATTTTAGCATCTATATCTCCACTAATTGCATAGAAATCTTCAGAAATTGCTGATAAAATTTTGGATATCTCACCTATTGAAGTAAGTGCAATTTCTGATTCTTGTTTAGCAATAAGTATTTCGCCAGACTCTGAATTGTTGACTGAAATTAGATTGCTTCTCAAAGAAGTTGCACTGTTACGTCGTTCTAGAAGTCATTTTCAAAATCGTCAGCTTCGTTTTCGGCAGAAAAGTCTAGCTGTTAAAGATGAACAGTGTTGGTATCATGGTAGATATGTCTCTAAAGCTGTTAAATGCATTTCACCTTGCAATTATCCAGTAAATTCCTACGACATGAGTAGCGGAGACACACGCCTCGCCCAATAGTTCTCGTGGCCTTTTTGATCGTGATCTTAAAACAAATATAAATTTTTTGTTGACACAGGTAGTGACTGTTGTTTAATTCCTGCCACAAAATCTGATAAACTGTCTGTGCCCATCCAAAACTTCTTTACAACTTTTGGTACTACAATAAATGTTTATAAACAAAATTATTATTTTTAGATTTAGGTTTTAAAAAAAATGTTTATCCTTTTTTATGTTTGTAATGTTAAAGCTGCAATTATTGGTGCAGATTTCTTACATCATTTTAACTTGCAACCAGATGTAAGAAATCGTCGTTTAAATGACATAGATACAAAAATAAAAGTTAATGGTATTCTGAAAATGCTGATGTATATTCTGTAAAATATTGTTAAAGCGCCTTGTGCAAACTGTGAAACATTCTGTTATATATCATATAGATACATGTGGCCCTCCTGTGTTTGGAAAACCACATCGTCTAACATCCGATTGCTTAAAAAATACTAAAATGGAATTTCACCTTATGTTGGATTTAGACCGCGTTTCCCATCCTTCAGCAACTATGCCTTAGAAGGTTGCGTGTTCAAATCACGTCCGTGTCACCATGTAAGACGTATGGTGTGTGGCTGTTTTTAGTCAAATAGAAGTTTTATCAAAAATATATTTATTTTTCTCTTTTAAAGCTTTACAACTTTAATACTCCTCCATCAAGCCGAAACGTCCCCGTGTGTTAACATGGCCCCTGTGTATATTTGTGGAGAAGAAAGAGAACTGATACTGACGTCACGGATTCTACGGACGTAAAAGAGCACTTCTGATGATGTCACACAGGAGGCGAGGATCAACTTACTCGAGTAACGTAATTAACATAAATTATGCTTTTCAAATGAATTACGATTGCATTCACTACAAGTACTTCATCTTTTCTCGTATTGTTATCTAAATATCCCAAATTATTTTCCTCTAACACCTTAAACCTAATTCTGATTAAGGGTACAGTTATACATTTCATAGAAACAAGAGGACCTCCAATGCATTTCTAGACTCGATGTCTAAATACTGATAAAATTGCTTTATAAAGAAGGGAATAGGCTAAATTGATGAGTCAAGGTATTATCAGACTATCTAAAAGTTTGTTTTCCACCCCAATTCAATTTGTCCAAAATAAAGTATCTTGACGTATTTGTGGGGGTTTTAGACCATTAAATGTAATTACGATACCTGACCGTTGTCCTCTACCACACATATTTGATTTTGTTAACGGGTTACAAGGAAAAACAGTTTCTTTTTTTTTTTCAAAAATTGATCTGGTCAAAGTTTATCATGAAACCCTCATGCAAGGTCAAGATATTCCTAAAACTGCTGTGATTACTCCCAATGAACTTTAGGAATATGTGTACATGAATTTTGGTCTGTGAAACACAGCACAAACCATGAAAAGGTACTTTGGTAGTATCATCAGAGACATTCCTTGCTCTCACTCTTATGTCGAAGATTTACTCATTGTCTCGACTGATGCAGAAAGTCACTAAAGTGTTCTTGAACTAATTTTTCTCTGACTTATTGATCATGCAGTAATTGTACACCCACAGAAATGCATGCTTAGACAATCGGATGAAGCGTAGTTGCAAATATTTCGAAGAATCCATTTCATTTTAAGAAATCTTTTATCAACAAAATTTTAAATGGCACGCACGCACTTACATCAAAATTCATCTTACAGACAACCACTCTGGCCAACGCTAGAGTATCGTTTCTTCGGACTGTCTGGCCAGAAGCATAATAATATCCGCTTCAGCAGGAAGAAGTTACGTCATTCGAGTACAGAGTAATATTCATCCAAAAATAAAGTAGCATAAAATAAAGCAATGAATAATCCGAAGTATACGAGCTATAACATCACATTCTTCCTCCGTTAAGATCTTTTTATATTAGTAAAAAGCATTTTGTAAAGATTGCACATTTCAGGAATTACAATATTTGTATATGAATGAGATAAAGAAAAATAAACATGTACAAATACAAGGTTTTGAAACAGACAAAAATATTCCATAAAATTATTACATTAAATACATCATTTCCACATAATTTATTCTGATAACCCAAGTACCATTATCTTATGCTGATAGCTAAAGCAAGTAAGTACCGATGGTGACAGATTAAGTAAGGCGAATCAAATATACATTTACAGCATCACTAATGTTCATCATAACCAAACTAAAGCATGAAGTATTTATAAGACATTTTAATCATACATACATATGAAAGGTACGACACATCAACTTCTAAAAATATCTGCAATGCAAATATCCTTAATATCAGAAAATACTTGAAACGCAAATTAAGTTTTAATTATTTAACATTTCAATTAGCATTAACATTAGGATTTTCCTGCTACGAACTTCGGTTATGGACAGCTAGTAATTCTTATGGCTTTTCGTAAATGTTTTCAAAGCTGTATAGTGCATTTCTGGAATCAGGCAATATAGAATTTTCAGTAAAGGTATTTACTGTCAAACAACTGTTTACACCCTTAGTCACACTTGTAATTCCTTCATCATCACTGAGATAATGTCAACATTTTTTACATTTTGCTAATTCATCATCCGGTTCATTTCTCGAAGAAGAACCTGCACGTATATAAAAATTTTCATTAGCAAATTTACATATATTACTTTCAACATCTATTGAAATAGCATTACCTGAAAACTTAAATAGGATAAATTTAGAATTAAAGCTCTTACGAACTTTACATAATATGTTAGTAATTTTTTACAAATTTCTTAGAGAGATTAAAATACATTTGACTTCTTTCAATAAAATTTGAATCCATTTGTTTTTGTTTATCTAAGACATTTTCATTGATATGAGAGCCATTTCCATTTTTTTAGTGATATTCATCTCGTTGAAAATATGATTCTATGGAAAAGATGCATGACACAGTTTCTTTACCTTCTAAGTCCCGATCAACTTTATAATCTTTTGAGTTCAACAATTGATTAGGTGACACATCTTCATTATTTAATTCCTATAGAATGCCACATAACATATAATGCTCTGATTCTGAAGTTTAAGTACAATTATAACCTAAACCATACGATCCTTGTTCACAAGTAGTTTCCAACAGAACAGTTAGAATCACCATTAATGTTCATATAATCATAAAATGGTTTATTAATTTATTTTAACTAACATTCTGATCAGCACTTTGAAGTGGCCCAATGTTGAACAAGGCTACTGAAGTAAAAACTAAAACATTCTCAAGCTCAATTCTTTTAGCTAAAATCTCACTCTCGATATGCTCTACTACCTGAAGATTAGAATCAATATTTATGGTAAGGCAAGGAGAACCATATATATATCAATATTAGTATCATCAGGGTGTGTTGAAAATAACCTGCTGTGCATTTTTGGAATTTATATCACCCATAGTTGATATAATAATATCATACAATTATCAGTCTGAAGGACTTCATTTTCCTTTGATTTCGTATGTTCACTTTCAATGACTATGCTTCGAATCTCTTCAACCAAGTGTTCATTTGTAACTTCCTCTTGCATCAATTTCTATCTTCTTGCTTGGACCACATTCACTTGGTACAATGAAATATTTCCTTCATTTTCCAGGAGAACAGAAATCCTATTCCCTAGAAGATAATGACAGTGATACAATTCATTTCTAATAACATCTGTTTTTTTGAATGTTCTGCACCACTCACATTCAATAAGAATTCCAACTTGTGTCAAGCAAGTTGAACTATCATCCAAAAGTTGTTGCACCCATACGTGTTCCCCAGTCATATTCTTGGATATTACAAATCTGTGGCAAACAATATCTATAGTGGCTCCAGAGTCGTGAAGAATTTCGTAACTGATACTGTTTACTTTTCCACGATAAGTAAATGGTTGCAAAAAATTTGTTTTTGCGTCACATTCAGAAACAGAATATACAGGTTCTGAAGTTTTCTTCAGTTTTAGACAGTTTGGACGTAAATGATCTAGAGTGTTACAATAAAAGCATATTAATTGTCTTCTTCTTTCGAAGTCCTTACTGTGACTAGGTTCAAAATATTTTCTTTCAGGCTTTTTTTTTTACTCGTATTTCGAATTTTCAACTCTTCGAAGATTTTTGCCAAAACTTCCGAACTTACTTAATCTTTTATAAATTCAGATTTCCCTCTCGAAAATGTATTGGTTTAGTTCCAAATGTTTTTCTCACATCTTTAAATGCTTCCAAATCTTCAACCAATTCACTAGGTAAATTAATTATGAGCCATTCATCCAAGTTGTATTCTTTAAACTCTAACAGTGCATATTTTTTTCATCCGATCTGCAATAATTAAATCCCGTAGTTGATCGAAGGTCTCAACTTTTAGTCCTGACATCCATCCATCAAAATAAGTCTGTAAATCATGATAAAAATTGTGCCAAGTACTTTCAACAATGTTCTGGTGCGCATTAAACTACTGTCGTAATTTTTCAGGAGTTAACTTAAATCTCTTTAACAATAATTTTATCACATGATTGTATTTCCTCGGACACACGGGCCATTACCTGCGTGATTTCTTGCGAGTATAGATCCAACAGATGTGTGACCCAAAGTTCCTTTTGAAGAGTTAGTTTACTAGCTTGATGCTCAAAGAACACTAAATATAGGCTAATATCTTCCTTCATATCATACTTATGAAGAAGCTGGCTTAATTCCTTAGTGGGTGTTCTTCCCCATTCCATTTGGGGCTTTTGAGCTGATATAATTTGAGCTCCTAACTTTAATTTTTCCAGCTGAAATTTTTTTCTCCGCCTTTCCCCCTCTAATTAATCCTTTTGTTTTTGCTAATGAATTTCCAGTTCTTCTTTCCGGTTTCGCTCTTTAACAAATTCCTCAAGCATCGGCTTAACGAAATCTTCTTCGTATCCGTAAATTTTAAGAATAATTTCTTTTAATACTATCATCTTCATAACTTGAGTAACTTTAAATCTAATTATTTTTTTAAGGAAATCAAAAGATGAAACCAGAAAGCTAATTATGACGCAGATAAACTATAATTTTTGCCTATCTACGAGTTTAAATTATCAAGCTGAAAATGTGCCGAAATGTAACTTATTTTCCTTCTCCAAAAGAGCATATATAATATTCACATAAATACTCACAAACGAACATAAATACAAGCAAGTAATCATAATTTTTTTTTATATTTCAAAAACAGAACAAAATAACTTTCTTTTAAAATTTAGATTTAAAACGAAATGGGACACAATTATTATTACTTAAGTCTTATTTCTTGGAGGTATGTCATTAAATAAAGAAATCATACACTTTTCATAAATATATCAAAATGAAATTTACATTTGAAAAATACAACAAAAGCGATTTCTTTTAGCAGCAGATCATCAATTCTTAATTAATACATATAAAATGAGAAAGATCGTAAATACTTGTAATATTACTATAATTTTTTACACAAATATAAAAAAACCTATCTAATCCTATCCAATATCTTAAAACGAAACTATCACAGATTTTTTCGTAGTAATAGTTATAACATATTTATGAATTCTACAATAATTTCATGTAAATACAGTTTTAACACCTTATATATATATATATATATATATATATATATATATATATATATATATATATATATATATATATATATATATATATATATATATATAAATATATATATATATATATATATATATATATATATATATATATATATATATATATATATATATATATATATATTGATATATATATTGTTTGTTGATAAATTACTAGGTTAGTACAAAATCAAAACAAAATTTTCTTTGTAAATGCATCACAGAAAATAAATGTTTTCATGGAAATGAAATAATTAACTTTTTTTCTTCTTTTTAATGATTCCAAAGACAGGACATCCACTACTCCAACATTAACTGTACACAATACTTCAAAACCTTTCTTCAGAAATGCGGAGTGCAGTTTCGTCAAAATTATAAAATTCAAGTACATGAAGCATCCCCCCCCCCTTCTTCAAAACATATTCTCCAAGAAGAGAGATCACTTTCTCCAAAACGACGACATCTAAGTGCAGGGAACACTCCCTTCAAAATCATTATCTATGTACAAGGAGTGCTTTCTTCAAAACGATACTCTTATTGCAGGGGTCACTATCATGAAAACAAAACAAAATAAACGTGCAGGGAGCACTTTCTCCCAAACAATTTATTCAAAGCTCCGGGTCTCACTTTTTTCGATAAAATTAATTCCAAGTGCAGGGCGCACTTTCATTGTAACTATTAATGAAAATTTTGAAAATGAAGAAAGAAATTGTAAGAAATTTTGTACTGCATTTATTTCTCATTTGATAAAAAGCAAACCTTTTTCTTACAATTTACTCTAAGCAATTCATTTTTAAACATTAATGCAATTAAAATTTACTTCTTTATATATTTTATATTCAGAGATAAAATTAATCATTGTAAACTTCTCTCATAAGAATCCCATAATTTCTAATGCATATTTAAAACATTTTTTTCAAATAATTATGTGGAATTTACAATACTAAACTGATTGGTACAATATTTTTTTCCAAAAACGTTAATAGGTAGAGGATACACTTCTGTAGCACCCAATACCTAATTTTGTTGAGTAACTGTCATTGGTTCAACTGCGAAAAGTATAGTTCTAACATTAAGGCGCACATTTGCACAAGATTTTCAAATGAAGCAGTATTTGGTAAATATATTCGAGGTAACAAATAATCAGGTATGGTGGTTTGGAAAAGTGATATCGACGATCACCTGATTTGATTCTAACTGACTTTTTATTATAGGCATACTTCAAACAGCAAGAGCGTGTAATCTCTCAGACAACATTACAGAAGGAGCCAGATGTACATTATCACTTACGGAGAACAAATTTTGAACATTGGAAATTAAATTATTTTGGGTTATCTAATTGTTTTTCTTACATTTTTAAGAGTATTTAGTTACAGTTTGGGAAATCATGAATAAATTAAATAGGCATTTTTAGCCTTCTGTTCTAAGCATTAAAGTTTACAACGTGCCTTCGTATATTAAACTAATACTGTTTTACAATTTTGTAAATCATTGTTTCCCCCTTTATAGTATTATTTTCTGTATAGGAATGCTAAATCTGGGGGTTTCCACAACATGGTGATATGAACGGTCTCAACTAGTACCGCATAGCCACTTTCCTGTGCATAGACACCACATTTATGAATATTGATGCAGCTACTTGGGAAGAACGGAATTTAGTGGGACACCTTGTATATAATCTGAGATTCACTCTAAAATAGCAATTACAATAATACGTGGGAAAAAAATTAAAAAATTAGAAAAAATGCATAATATAGATTTTGCATTAATAAAAACGAATACACACATGTAAATGATACTTGTGTTGCATATGATGAATTAAGCTAAAGATAAATTTTTTCCATTAATTTTAAGTTATTGCTATATTTTCGAAAGTTTTATTTTAGCTCGTTGGGGTGGCCGCGGTACCTCAGTGGTCTTGGTTTCGGAATCGTAAACGGTGGTTTTAGTTGAATCGTATGTTCGAGCCTTAATGTCACTAAAGACTAGTCGTGTAGCCATAATTGATGCATGTTAAATCTGTCGAGTCCTAAAGTCCTCCCATTGCCGTAATGTGGAAGTTAGGGGAGAGGGTGTCAGCTAAGATATCATCCTCGTCACTTGACCGAGGTTAAAAATTACGAGATCCGTCGCAAAAATCCCTGGTATTGCTTCTAATGCGACGTTAAGAAACTAAACCTAAACCAAAGAAAACAAAAATTTTGCTCGTTGTATCAGAAGGCCAAAGAATCTGAGTGTGGATTTTATGAAGATTTACTGGTGTTTCAAAGATAGAAAATTTACATATATAGCTGAATTTCTCGAAATGTAAGATAAGGTTCTAAGAAGGTTTCATACTATAGGCCCGTTTTCTGTTGCATCTCAAAAACGTTCTTTTTGACTTGTGTTAGTGGATGAGCCGTATACACGAATATGCTTGATTATGGTACTGTATTAGATCTGTACAATTATATCAACCTATATGCATATCTACTTCCTTTCTATTTTATCTAATACTTTTGGAGATAACCAATTAAAAGTGTGAGGATGCTTTTAACTTTGAACTGAAGTGTTTGATCACCAGTATCAAGAAAGAGGTTATATTGCTTCGGTTACTCATTGGTTACATTAAAAATAAAATATTAATAATAAAAATATGAGAAATTTTCTCTTTTATAACTATTTTAAAGTTGTAATAGTCTCTTATGCGCATTTCCTTTTAACTATCCTCAGAAGGTATTTTACAATGGTGAGAAAATCTCACCTTATGAAAGAACCGTAATATATGAATATTTGCCTTACTGTGAAGAAGTGCAGCTAATAGAATAGAGGAGATCTATAAATCAGACATTCGCATGAGCACTATATTAGGCCGAGCAAGTGTGAAGTGATAATCTAAGCATTTATGCATGATGCGAAACTAGTCATTAGAAATCTACTTGAATCAGATCCAATTATTTCGATGTCTGCTGTTATCAAAATAAATAGAATTTTTTATTATAATATTTGGTGAAGAGAGTACGCGCTTAGTTTTCTCACCACATTATTAATTTATTTTGATACTTAATCAAAATTTAAATCAAGGAGTTGAAGAGTTTTGGCTGATTATTATTATGTAACCATATTTTTTAATAATAACAAAGACGTTACAAATTATTATTTTGTGTACATTAATCAATAATTAAAATACAGCAATATATTACGGTCCAAATGCTTAAATTATAAAACGACTTAAAAATGCTTTAACTTCTTTAATGAGCTCGTTTAAACTATCTTTTCAAAATTTTTCTATTCAAAACATTGATTAATCTTCTCAAAGAACTCATTCCGTGTCTTTTCTTCAAGAGTTATAAATTTTAACTTTTCACGAAGTAAATCTGCTGAAATTGGCATTAAACTGTCCAATGCTCAAACCGGTAGTATTATTTTTAAATGAAACAGAACAGATGACAGAATTTATGATGAACAATTTCCTTCCCCAAGTAAACGCTAGAAAACGGTACAGATAGGCAGTTCATCATTTGAGCTTAAGATATTTTATCTACAAAGAGCATGAAGCTATTTCTAGCTAAGCCTAGTTGATATTCGTTTAAGACAGGTAAGGCATTGGATAAAATAAAACAGTTTTAAAAGATTTATTTCATTCAAAATTCTTTATTATAAAAATAAATCTCTTCCTAAGTTCGTCGTGATAAAATATCAGGAAAAAAAAAGCATCTAACAATTTAACAACATAAAATATAAAGTCCAAAAAGGCTTGAAAGATTTTCTACATTTATCAAATGTAATATGCATTGAAAATTACTCAATAACTTTTGCAACGCTTAGATATTCACAGTTACTCCCAAAGTTCAGAATATATTTGTTTTTGTAATGAAATATTATGATTCAACAGCAAAAAATAATATTAAATAAAAAAAAAATCTTTACCAGTTTTACATGTATCTTAGGACTTAATTCTTCTTTTGTTATTCATAAATGAAGAAAAAAACAAGAATTTGATATTAAAAAAAAATGTACAGCACGTAGATTAAATCATAAATAAAATGCATTAAAATCAGTTGTCTCAAAATGGAGAATATAACTTTAGGAACAATCGGTAATTTTAACAACTCTCATACGATACGTAAATAACCTACCATCACAATCTATTAAAAGCCTTTCTGATTAAAATTCTGTGTTATTTCAATAGTTTTTGAGATAAAATGGATAATCGGTAGGTGAGTAATGTGAGTTATTGCTTACTAACAACGCACTCAGAAGCAACACGAGGGTTATTGATAAAAGACCTCTTAATTCTGATCCTCGGTCAAGTGACGAGGACCACGCCTGGGCTGACCCCAACCTCTCAATACTTGAACACAACACCAAAGAGAGGCCTTGTGTCCTCTAAGAGATTTTAGCATGCATCAGTCCCGCTAGACTGAGGGTTTCTTGTGTATCAAGATTAGAACCCTCAACTCAACGAAAACAACTCGGTCATAAGTCCACGACCCTGCCCACTAAAATACCGCAGCCACTGTAATCGGACAGAGACAACAATGGAGGAAAGATAACTGATTATAAATTTTTTCAAACGAAGGTAAACATTTACGAAAATTATCTATAACAATTGCTCTATCAATTGTGTTTAAAAGTCAATGAAAAAATTCAGAACTTATGGTATGTTAGAAAATAACTTAGTAAGAGAGTATTGAACACAGTTACTGACAGAATAATCTTACGTCAAGTAAAGATTGATTCTAAAATAAATTCTTAAATAAATTACTTCCAGTTCATCATTATCTTTCTTTAAGTTGTTTCTGCTAAAGCTGTTCATTAAGTTTTCAGAAAAAGTCCTTAATTTGAAAATTAAAATCAGTCAGAAACTAAAATTTAAAAAAAGGATCAAAGTCGTTTTGGGAACAAGACAGCGAAGAATTCAAGTCTTATATTTTTGGGAGTGAAGATAAATACAGTATTCTATCCAAGGAATGCAATTCCTACCGAGAAGCCCGGAGGAGGATTAGTAAGAGTCTGGGGTTTTACGATAGCCAAAGATATCGGAAATCTTATATTTATAGATGAAATAAAGAGCAAAATATCTTATCTGAATGTTCTAAAAAAAGAATTTGAATTAGAATATTAAAATTGAAGATAAGGATCAAACTTTGCATTTCAACAAGGTAACAAAACACACAACGTAAAAAAAAAGCTACTACACATATGTTCACTACAGCTAAAAACACCTTCATTTTAGACGGGTAGTTGTACTGGCTTATTTTTTTTTATCTTAGCCTTTTCAAATACCACCACCTTTATTAAACCCGCGCATATCAATGGTGTGACAATTACCATTCTTAGTGAGACTAAATGATTTTAAATGACATTGCACTTATAATTCTCTTTGATGTGTTTTTAGTATACTTTGATATATATATTTTATAACGTAAAATATTTTGCTTCACTTTAAATTATTCTCATTGTTTATACTAAACTTATTAAAGTAGATTTGGATATTATTCTTAATTTTCTAAAAAAAAATATAGAATTCAATATTCGGGAGATTTTATTCAATAAGAGTTACACACTACTAAGCCAATGAAAATAGGTTTTAACAATAAAATCTTTTTTAAATTCTGAGTACTTTTCTAATACACGGAAAACAGCACCTGTCTCTAAATACAGATTTTGTAACAATTTGAGTTTAAATAAGATTTGATTTGGTTTTATTAACATCGCACTAGAAGTAACATAAAGGCTAAATTACGATGGACATCGTAATTTTGAATACTGTGCTATTTATGTTTTATGCACCTGAGCTGGCACATATCACTCTTAACTTCCACACAACACCGACGGGTGAGATTTGAACTTCTACAGATTTAACGTGCATCTCCCCGGTTAGATAATGGGTCCTTAGTGGCATCGAGATTTTGAATTAAAACTAATGGACTTAAAATTATCAACTGGTTGATATAGTTTTTGGAAGCAAAACGATTTTTTAAATGTTAATAGAACTTGGTACGCTTTGAACATTTTTTTTTTAATTATGCATTTAAAAATTAGATTTTAGCATACCATGAAGTATTTCTACTCTAAAAATTGCTTTTACATGAACACAATGTTATAAATTTAAATTTTAAAACAAAATTTGAAACTTTTTAAAATCTTTCAAATCCTGTATTTATTAATATTTTATTATAAAAAGTTTTTGTACTATTTATAAGTTTACTTTAATCAATTTTAGGAATCAATTTTATCATAACTTATTTAGTTTTTGGGAGAAAATAAAATGTTGCTATAATTCAGCAAAAGCACTAATATCTTCTTGATATTAATAAAAAAGAAGTATTCATTTTATTACAAAATGGATACCTAATTTTGTTACACCTATTATAAATAAAAACATAGAAAAAAATGGAAGTTATTGATAAATATTTGTAAAAGAAATAACATTTTAAATGCACTGATGTATTAATAAACACAAACTGAGAAAAACCCCTTTAAAGTTTATAACTCTGAAAAAAAGAATATTATGTGCTTCAAATAACTTAAAATTCCCTTTTATATCATAAACTATAAGTGTTTCTCAAAAGTGATAGCATTTTCATAAAATTTCAGAAGGTATTTTTAGTAACTGATCACATTTTTCATGATATTAATTGCAATTGACGAGCAAGATAAACAAAGGAAAATGCAAAATAACAATTATTGTTAGATATGAAACCACTTTTAAACTTATCTGCTACATGTGAAATCAAAATATTATATTTGTATGAAAATATATCTTGGAAAGGAATAAAAATTATGAAATATATATTAACTGTCTTAACTTAAACATTATACATGCATACACTACAAAGAAAAAATCACGTTACTCCTTTACATTTTTATTTATACCTCAAACTGCCTGCTGTATATGTAACACTCTCATTCTTTTCACTATTTCCAGTTTAAGTGCATAATGGTATTTGATGTTTTTCATCTTACTTTTTAACAATTTTGTTGGGATTCAGGAACTTGCGACAGGGTTGTTTTCATTGAGTTGTAGCTTCGAGGCTTTATGTCCAAAGACCCGAAGTCAAGGGAGCAGATGGACGTCCAATATGTCGTAATCCTAAGTCTTCCCATTAAGGTGGTGTGGAAGTTTTGGGAAAGAGGTATCAGCCAGAGCGCCGTCTTCTTCACTTAAATAAGGTTGAAAATAACGGGATAGACAGCAATTACCTTCGTTTTGTTTTTAAGTTCAAGATTAAGAAGTAATCAATCAATTACATCGAAAAATATTATCATGCAACAAATCTTGCTTTGAATTCTGCAAAGTTTAAGTAAACAAATAAATGAAATATGTATCCTTATTTATAGCAATATATTTGAAACAAACACAAATTATCTAATGATTCAGGTATGATAGCAACGCGAAAGTCCGCATAAAAACTATAAATTCTTCATATTTGAAACATATCACGTCGGTAGATCGTGAAATTGAGCTGAAGAAAAAGCTTCAACATTCCCGAATTATTTATTTTTTCTTTACTACTGCATATGACAGATAGCGTTTTGGAACTGCATCTAAACTCAACGCAGCATCAAAACTCAACGGTTGCTTAGTTTTCAGTTGTAAAATATTATTTTTATGAATAATATAATTCTCGGGTGGTCATAAAAAGCATACCTTCTGTAACTGAAGTAGTAGAGCAATAAACAAAGTTGAAATATCGCATTGGATTTTTTATTAACAAAATGTCTGTTATATAACTCGTCGAAAATACATTTTTGTTTTTATTTACATCCATAATCTATGTCTGAAATGTCGTAAAAGTCTCACTTAAAATAGTTCAAATTTCGAAAGGTATGGCATTCAGAAAATGTGTAAAATAACATTGTAACGCAATATATTGCATGAGTCTAGTACTAAGTAGAACCGAGTTATATTACATATTTTGTTCTACGAGAATACATTAATAGTTGATAATTAGTTATTTAAAATTCATATTATACTTCATAGATTGCGCTCGAATAGCACGAAAATGTTCTCATTAGAAAAATTCCGGCAGTATATTTATTACACAAAGGAATACAATTCAGATGCTTTGCAAAGTATAAGCGGTATTTGAAAACAATAACTACAAAAAATGCTCATGTATTTATTATTAAAGCTATTACTCAATCTAAAATGTCACAAAAAACTTATATAAAAGATTATACTTTCGAATGAAAATCAAAGAATTGCCACAACAGCTTAGTTAAGTAAATTTTATAATTTTCACGTTAATCATTTATACACCGGTGTCCAACAGTTCAGCATAATTGGTAAAAGTCAGAATGATGTAAAACATGATATATTAGTGTGTGAAAGGTTTATAAAATAAGAAAATAATATAAAAATGGTTATAATCGTTAATTTTATCCAAAAGAACAGTTTGAATGAAAACTTAGAATAAGAAGTCCATTTTCAGTCAAAAATAAATGAAATAAAAATGGTGAGTATGCAGTTTAATAATGTGTATCGTCATCTATGACAGCCAGGTACACTGCACAGCGATATTTTACTCGTCATTGTGTATGAATTGTGGGCTCGAAGAGTTCTAATAGTCACTGAAAGCTCTTTTCAATTCCAAAAAGTAATTTGGTGGACGCTGAAGGGCGACCAGTTGTCTCTCAAACACATGTTTGATAGGAGGCGAATCAGATGAATGAGCTTCTCATGCTATGAGATGGATATTTTCCTTTTTAAGGAAATCGTTGAACAGGTTTAACAGTGACAAAGTGCATTAGCAGCTAAATCCAGGACCAACAGCCTTTCGAAACAAATGAGAAAAAAAATAAAGGAAAATAAAACTCAAGAACTTCATATATATATATATAAACAGGAAAAATTCAATAGTCTCATTAAACTTGTATTACAAGAGAATTATATAGTTTTTGGTCAAAATCTCTATAAACAAATTCAGGGTCTCCCTCAGGGAGGTCCAGCTAGTAATTGTCTAGCCAATTTTTATTTACATTTTTATGAATTAAAACAGATTGACAATGATTCTTACTTTCTTTTTCGTTACATAGATGATCTAATTATTTTAGGTAAAACTGAGGATTTTAAACCAAATATTTCATTTTACCCTAATTACCTCAAATTATTAAAAACTAATCTTAATACAAATACAGTAGAATTTTTAGATCTCGATTTGCAAATAGTTGACAATAGACTTATTAGTAATATTTTTGATAAAAGAGAGAGATACGAATTCCATGTAATTAAAATACCCTTTTGGAACAGTAATCTACACAGATCTATTTATAGGAATATTTAATTGGGATTTTTATTACGTAATAAAAAATTAACCACACATAAAATAGACAAGTTTAATAACATTAAAAAATTCTTCAACAACTGTTTGGATCATGATTATCCAATAAATTTCTTAAATACCTATATACATCACAAATATACTAAACATCTTTGCGAATCGTGATCCAATTTCAAATCCACCACACAACAATAGGTCCACAAAGTCGTATGGTTAGTGGTCTAGCCGTGAAGAATTTATTTATTTACATTTACACACTACATTTTATCACTCTCTGATTCGTTATAATAACTTTGCCCATACAACTGCATGTACCTAGCAATTGTTTGTGATCCTTTACATTTTATTCCAAATCAAACAATGTTAAATCTTTTCAATTTATATGGTGATGATGATGTGTTTATTTTTTTCATTTTGAGGTATGTGATATACATCTTGAAGTAAAGACAATTCCGTCTTACTACCTGACATATTTGAATTTCATTTCTTTTGAATTTTGTAAGATAATTTTTATATTTTGTTGTTGATAATTTTTAAATTATAGATTTTATTTTTTGTAAATTTATCGTTGCAGAAATTTTTTGTATTTTTAATCATTGAACTTCTTTGTAATGATTTCCCAATTCACATACCAGGAATTATAGAATTTATTTTATAGATTTAATGTTGAATTTGTTTGCAACTTTTGTATCATGAACTCTTTTGCAGATTTGATTCTCAATCAGCCTACTCACCAAGTCGCAAAGGAGGAAGGTTGGTACACATTAATGGTAACACTTCCGCTTAATCTAGTCCTCAAGCCCGATATTGCTTTTGACTTGCTGTTCCATATTTTCATTTATTTTTTTCTTTCATTGTTAGCATTTATTTCTGAGTTCTGTCTTTTAAATAGTCTTTAAAATTATTCTTTCATAAATTTTCAGTTATATAACACATCGATCAATAACCCTGAGACTAACCAGAGATTGGCCTCGTAGTAAAACCAGTAACCAGGTCTTCTAGAGTACTAACCCCAGTGTGAAACGTTCAAACTTTTAAGTCGAGTCGGACCAGAGAAAAAGGTTTTTGAAGTGAAGTGAAAAAGTTTTTTCAAGATTGGAGCCGCGATTGCTTTCGATGGAACAAAACAGCAACGAGTCGATGATTCAGAAAGCTGTTTATCGTCTATTTACTCGAAACAAAAAGATTTCTATGCAAAAAAAAAAAAAAAAAAAAGAAAAAAAATTAGGGAAACAAACAAAAAAAAAAAAAAAAGATTTGGAAAAGCGTTGGAACGATTATATCACCCTAAAGGTGATTAACAAAAGTCGGATATCAATTTAGTGGAATAAAAAAAGAATTTTTGCAAAAAAAAAATGTTTGTTTCAATGTTAGACTCAGGAGTTAGTGATGATGTGTTATATATATATATATATATATTTATATATATAACATGTATGTATATATATTTATATTTATATATATAACAACAATATTGACATTATTGTATATATATTAGCAGTTTCAGATTCCATCTCAATGATACTGAGGTCTTTTTGGCCGGCCAGCATGATTACTGCATATGCTTATCACAAATGCTTAACATAATAATTCAAATCTTCAATCAATCAATATCTCAAATAAGTTGAAAATAAGGAGCAATTTCACTTCCTCCATTTTCAAAAATGTTAGAATATTCGAAAAAATTTCAAATATGGAAAAAAAATGAAATATGTTATCAATCGAAAAGTACGTCAAAATTCTACACAGCTCATAAGTTGAGAAACTCCCTCCATCATTCAAATTAAAGTATTCTCTTTCTTCTGAGATTCAAAATTTATATAAAGCATCATTTACATTAATATTCAGCACCTAAAATTTATGTTCATAGTATATATTTTTAATCTAAGAGTTTCTAAGCCCCTAGCGTCAGGAAATGATTCAAATTCTAGCTCTTGATCACCGTAATCTATGGCGGTGCTGATGGTGAAATCGCGTGAGAAAATACGATTTCCTCACGTGTGACCGCATGTTTATATGCGTATAAAAATAAACTACCTAATGTTATCGGTGTTAGGTAAACTTTGTTTCAGCAATTGACTTTTGTGTGTGTTGTGACTGAAATAAGTATTTACCCAAGAAAAATATGTATCAGACAATTTGTACACCTTATTTATGTGTTTACAAATAACATTATTTTTATTATTCTGCGAAATTTTTTGGTTTACTTATGATGTACATAAATTTATAAAAGTCAGAATTTTAGTGTCCTTTTTTAAGCCGTACGAAAATACAGGGTACAAAAAATTAAAGAGCCCTATTTCAAAGCCGTCTTTAGGTCAATCATCAGAAAATTGTAAAATTTTATGGAAACCTAAATGAAAGGAAAGGAATTTTTTTCAGGAAAAATAATTTAGTTCTTAATATCACCACTAGAGAGCATTCAATTTAAAAATTTCAGTTTTATCCACACATTTGCAACAGCTTACAACTTTCAGCAATTTTACAATTTTTATTGTAACAAAAAATGTTCGATATGATAGCCATCATTTTCACCTATCACCGAAAATTCAAGGTGACATGTTCCTTAGCTGCAAAATACAGAGAAAGTGACGTGAAACGTTATTTTTATGATCCGGCAAAGTTCTCAGATTTACACGACAATTAGATATTTCAATTTTTGAAGCACAAAATTGTGCATAAATTGAAATCTGTGAATATAGACGGACTTTTCGATAAATGTCTTATCTTATGAGCAAAAGAAACTAAGAGTTTAAATTTTCAAATACTATTTTCAAACAAATATATAGTTGTGAAAAAAAGAAATATAGAAAACGAATCTTCTCTCTATTTATTCAGCACGAATTTAAATAACATATTCATAATCACAATAATAATTTTATATTAAATTACTTATGTCCATATTATTAATTTTAAAATTTTAGTTTATTTACAATTATACCATCACTTTAAATCATATTCCCATATTTGTGACATAAAATCGTACTTTAAATTATAAGATAATAATGGAAATTAAGTTAGCTGAACAATACTTTTTCAATTTGCAGATATTTTAACTAAAAATGAGAAATAAACATTTTAGTTTATGCTAAAATAATTTCCAATTAATATAATAATTAAATATAGTTCGATATAATTAAAAGATTATAAATCTGGAAACCATTTTGAGAATTATTAAAGCATTCCATTCAAAAAGATATAGGGATTATTCAAGTATTACGTATTCTTTCAAATGGAAAGAAAAAAATTATTAATTTTTAACAATTGCAGAAAAAATTCTTTAAAATAATCTAAAATATTTTTAATTACCTCATACAATTTAATATGTTATTATATCTAACAACATCGTAATATTTTAATAATGGTTTTCGGAAAAACTAAAATTAAATATTTTACTTGTGAATTTCATCTCATGGTAAATTTTTCATTTACTTGTGAAATTCATACTTTAACTGGAAAAAAATTACATAACTGGCATTTAATTAAAATTAAGAAATTAAATACATTTGCAGAAAACATTTAATCAAGCATTCCTTTCAAAACGAAATACAAATCATTCCATGTTTATGTGTGGTTTTTTATACAATAAAATTTCAGCTCTTATCATTTGCAGAAAAAGAAATTTCTTATAAATTTTTTAAAAAAATTAAAACAAAATTTAATCTACAAATGACCTAATGACGTTGGAATAATTTTAACTATTTTCAGAAGTCTTCAAGTTAATTTATTTAAAACAAATAAAAGATTTAAATCCTATTTTAACATGAACAAAACTTAAAAAAGACCATTAAAAATAAATAATTACATTCTATAACAAAAAAAAAAAACTCACTGAGAAGGATTTGTCCGATGGAGACAAAGATTGGCGGATAGAAAAATTATGTACAGAATAGAAAATGATTAAAATTTCAGAAAAATTTAATGATTTATTTCAGAGTTACATAGTTATAAAGTATCGAACTCAATAAGGTGTTGACCCTCCTCTAGCCTAGATGCAAGCTGCCACATGACGTAGAATAGAGTGATAAAGTTCCCTGATAATCTTGTGCGGTATTTCTTGCCAAATGTGCTCCAATTTTCGGGCTAAGTCATCAACATTCCAGTATTAGATACGTTCGCCTTCCCTTCATATGCCAGACATGCTCGATTGGAGAGAGATCTGGCTGTCCAAGGAAGTGTTTGACGAGTTGTAAGACAGTTCATAATAACAAATGACGTATGTGGTATGGAATGATTTTGCTGAAAAATAAAGCCAGGGCACTGCAAAAGGAACGGTAGTAAAACAGGTCTCAGAATATCTTACCGCTGTGCTGTAAGTGTGCCTCTAATGACAACCAATGGCTATCAAGGGAAATGGCACCCCAGACCATAGCTATTGATTGAGGGCCTGTGTGGCTTACAATAGTGAAAGCAAGATCGGCACGCTGCCCTGGGCGTCTGCAGACACGCCTTCCATGATCGTCAGGACACAGTTGGAAGCGCGATTCGTCGCTAAACACTATAAGTCCCCAGTAAGAATCATTCCAACCACATCGAGCCAAGCACCAATATAATCTGGCTCGACAGTGCGCAGGCATGAAAGGCAAGTGGCACAGCGGTCGGTATGAGCGTAGATTTCGCATTGTCAGCCGTCTTTAAATGGTCATAGTTGATAACGATGAATCAGGCGCTGTTAGAGCTGATAAGACTATCACTCTGTCCTCCCGATCTGTAGTGGCCCTAGGTTGACCGCTACCATCCTGACTGAAATCTGCTACTGTCCACCCATTCTTGCTAGCACCTTCTAATCGCCGCATCGCTTCAACTTATATGACGAGCGATTCTGTGATTTGTCCAACCTGCCTCTTTCATTCTAATAGTACAACCTATTTTAAACTCTGACAGTTGCTCGTTATGAGCTCGAATCCTGAGGCGAGGCATTTTTTCCGTTGTTGAAAGGTATTCTAAATCGCAATGGATCTGAAAATGTAACTATCAGATTGAGAATCGCTTTTTATAAACACCTGCTGAGTGCCCGCTTCCGATGCGCAGTACCTTCCGATATTCAATCATTGGACACCAAATTTTAATCATTTGCACGTTTCGCCCAAATGTCTTTGCATACGAAATTTATTTACAATCGGGCAATCCTTCTTGATGCGTCGTGCTTTTATTTTGTTTTAGAATGTATATCTATATAAACATAAACGTTATTCATATTTATCAAAAGCATTTTCCACGCTTAAAAGACATACATTTGAGAAACTTTATACTCAACAAATACTTCTTACGGTAAGGTTAAAGAAATTTTCTTACACACACATGCAATTATATATATATATATATATATATAATTATTTTACGTTTCATGGTCATAATCGTAAATATGGCACAGGAAGCCTAATAACTGTAGCCACAAAGCCATGAAAGGCCTATACCTCTACGAGAGAACTTCCATGCGGATTATTTAGTACTATTATATGGATCTTAAAATTGAGGCCAGTGTTGAATGTTCTTTAGAAATCGTCCGTGTTTGATGGTTTAGAAGAATAATTTTGGTTGACCTTTATATAGTGTTCCTGTTTTTGAATGAGTCCAGCGGGGGAGATTTAGAAGCAGAACTATTCCAGTACATCGCAGCAAGTTTATTACAGAGGGGCATACCTGAATAATTCATAGAAATGATACATGATGACCTAGGAATTTTGATAGGGGAAGAAATCGATTTACCTAGAGATATTCAGGGATAAACTCTTCATTTTTCTGTCCAGTCTTGTGAGTTGATATTTTTGTCACTTTGAAAAAATTAATAAGAAACTAATTCATATAACAAAATATTTATACTAATTTATAGCAAAATATTAAAAGCACTAGGACTTTCAATTACTTTATGCTTTTTGTTTATTTATAATGAGTGACTCACACATCCTTTGGATACATGGGGATTTTTTCTTTTCTTATTGTAAAGTAATTCTCTTATGATTCTATAAAAACCATAGTATGAGTATAGCCTTAATTTGAATTAGAATAAGTAGTTCATGAGTTCATAGTTAACCATATATTCGTGTATTTGAATTAAGAATAAATTTATCTTTTTTCAACAGATAAATATACATATTCCTAGGTATCACAAACGTAAACCTCATTTTTAGATTAATAGAATGATTATAATGCACTTATAAAAGAAGAAGAAAGAAAGTTCGGGCCACAACTAAACACTTGCGAAGTTAGACAATATCTTTAAAGCTGAATTGGAAGTATTTTGCTTTTAATCTGCGTCAACTATGAGGGAGGGGGTAAAATTCATAAGTAATCTTCGATTAAATGCATTTTGCAACGTTACATTATCCTGATCCAAACATTATTTTCTCATTTCGGCTGCATCCGATAGTACTGCTGTTTATTAAAACAGAAAATGCAATTTACTTTTTTACTTCACCTATTTTCATAAAGAGCTACAGAAAATGAACGTGGAATCGATTGAAGAAAAAAAATCGTCAGGACGGAATATTGCCCTTGAAAACTTGAGCAAATAAAAAAAGTGAGTAAATAAATATTCGTATATTTAGATATCTTTCAATTTGCTTCATTTCTTTAAAAAAACTTAATCGGGTGGGATATTTAGCCGAGTAAAGAAACTGTGAAAAACTTAAAAAAAACATAATGCTGACATTGTTTCTGCGATTAAATTTTCTTCTTTTACTTCATTTCAATATACTTTCTCATATTTGATTATGTATTTTGCTCTGGTGATGTTAAAGTACCACTAATGGAATTGAATATGTTCCCTTATAAAATAACAAATTTATTAAATTTGTAACATAATGAGAAAACGAAAAAAACAATTTCAACATAAATTACAACACATTTTTACATGTTTTCGCTTAGTCTTATAAAGAATTTTTCGCTTCGGAAATAATTTCCTTAAAAGCAAAAAATAATCATTACCGTAAAATATTTTGCATATCATCTCTTATCTCTTACCAAAAGAAGGAGTTTTCTTCAGAGAGCTTATAATATGAAGTGCAACTGCTTATATAATTTGAGAGAGATGATCTGTATTGAGTTGAGAAAATATATTTAATGATGTTACTAGTTCATTTATGTTCAGAAAACTGTACCATTACTCTAAAATAATATCTGTACGATATTTAAATGATTGGTTACACACTCAGTTATACACATTCGAATAGCTGTTAGACACACGAAAAGCTGCAACATACGCTAAATAGTAGTACATACATTTACGTGGTATTTATTTAATGTTTCACGTTTTGATTTCGCATTTTATCAAAAATAGAATCAGGTATTGTACAAAATTCTATCTGGTAAAAAGTCATTTGATTCATTTTCAAAATTTACATATATTTTTTTTTTTTTTTTTTACACAATATATATATATATATATATATATATATATATATATAAATTTATATACACAATATATATATATTGTCCAGTAGATATTGATTCAGATTAAATTGAATAAATAATAAATAAGTGAATAACGAGATTTACTAGCAGAATAAGAACAGCTACACCTTGCTGAGAACATAAAGGTTTCTATATTACATGAGAATATTCTAGAATAGTGCTCTAGAAACGTAAAGAATATTCTGGAAGGGCTTAGAAATTATAGAATAAAAAGGAGAACAATTATACGATATTTTAACATAAATTTCTTATCGTTGTCAGCAACGGGTTTTGAGCCCGGGAACTCGATACTGTACAATTATATATATATATATATATATATGCTATTTTTATTAATAATATAAATCCTACAACTAATATATGTAGATTGATTTTTATATTAATGTCACACTAAGAAGCAGCGCGTGAGATACTCGCAATTAGTAATTAGGAGCTCAGTGAAGTGACTGGGGCCACAACTGACCTTCAAACTTCTATGTGACGTTAACATGAGAAAATACAACCACAGCATGTTTAACGTGCATCGGCCCCCTTACAGGTTGTGTTTCATTTCAGAAAGAGTATTAGTATTGGGAAAAAAAGTTCTACATTTAAAATAAATAGTATATTATAAAAACATTCGTTCGAAATCATCGGTAATTAAATGCATATTCATTTACATGGATGAGTTATTTATTCATGCTGTAATTTTTAAATGACAAATGTTTATCTTTAAATGGAGAACAGAACACCATTTTGAAATACTAAAGTTGCTTTGGGATGAGCAGCATCAGTATGCCTTGATGAAGTATACGAGTGTCTTTCGATCACGTTTCTGAGCTCAACCTGGGAAGAATTTTTGAAAGAAAATAATATCAATTATACTTCCAAGAAATCACTAATCATATTAGGCATAACCAGGGAACAATGATGGGAATCTGTAATCCATAGATGCAGAAGGTAAACGATTGCATTCCTCTCGTCGTACCTGTAGGTTTGATGGCAGCCATATTGTGCGCATGGACGTGATGGATCATTTTGCCACACCAGAAATCGTATCAAAACAAATAATCATTGTCTGAAAGAACCTTTCAACACTGTTTCAGAAAAGTGAAAAGTTCGCAAGGTTTTTATTATTTCGATCACTTTTGTCACATTTATTCTCATTTTCAGCGGTGCATTGACCGGTGGACATGAACAAACGAATGGGACGACAATATTTGAACTGACGAAACATATTTCTATCCCAAGTACCATGATTATCAAATAGAAACTGAAGACACCGTTGAGAGAGAGAGTGCTAAACAGATGCCTTAAGGGTTCTCGTACTGAACTGGCACCCAGTAATACGTTTTGGGAAGGCATTGGCTTCCACACCTGCACCTCCTAGCTGATCAACCAAAGACATATCTCTGAAATTTTGACAACTTTTGTTTTTCCTTATCTTCAGTTCTTGCTTTTGTCAACTTTCTTCGCTCACTAGAGTCCATTGATGTATTGGCCTGACTGTTCTCACCATCCATCACCTATCGAAGACGTATAGTCGGAGATTGGACAACTGGCTTGGCACTCACTTTCCGCTGTTCCACTAGATCAACCTTGTCACATGCTGAGACAGCATGTGCTACTATGACCTAGCAAGACTCTTAATTCCTTTTTCATTCAATACCGAGATGTGTAGCAAATTTAGTTGAAATGCATGTACAGTTTTATTTAAAATAAACCATATTTCTTATTACATAGACACTAAGAATATTTTCTCCCTTACTTGTTTCTGAAGATAACTCCGATTTATCAGAATGGAGCTCTTCAAACAAAGCAAGTTTTTCTCAATCGAAAGTCCCCGTGTAGGCATACTCTTAAAGATATATTTTAGAAATATATAAATTTAAAAATTTAACTAAAACAATTTTAAATAAATTCCAATTTTTCTAAAATAATTATACACCATATTATACGAAATATGAAACAGTCATAAGAAGAAAGGAAAACATGAATTCTACGAATGCCCGATAAAACTAAAATACTGTTGAATGCATGGTATCCGTAAGATTTAAAAAATCAGTCGTCCATGCTAATTCGTCATATTCAAACATACTCATCCACATATGGGTCAAACGTGTCAAAAAAGTATAAATAAAAAAGAGACGAGCCAAAAAAAAAAAAAAAACGGTCAGTCCTCCTTACTCTGAACTATTTACAGGATACGTACTCAATTCTTTCTCTCTCTTTCTCTTCAATGTCCGCAGTTTGGAAAGAATCATCTCTTTTTTTTAAAGACTCACATCTGGCACAGAAACGTTGAGTGTTCTGTTCCACAAACAAAGCTGGCATATCTTTGCTGTATTGTACTTTTTGTCACTTATTACCCCTCGACAATGATATACAACTTATTCTACTTACATCCCTTAGTAAAGACACCACTAGAGGCAATAAGCCAGTATTGCCGTCCCTCTACTGCCGGCAGCTTATCATCTATTCTTATCTCATGCTAACACTTAAGTCGATTATCGTTAATAAGTCTCATGTCTATCAGTAACAACAAGTCCCTGTTCTGTTGTCTCCAGCCAGATCTATCTTACACGCCTTAGAAGGCTGTCCGTCCGTATTTGATTTATTAAATTTTTTTTGCAATAGTTTTGGTTCTGAGAAATCCTTTTTTCCCTGCGCTTTTGTTTGTGGCCTTTTAGACACGCAAAACTTTGATACATTTCTATTCCTTTTTTATATTTCATTTATTCTAAGAATAAGTCTAATTTTTGCTGCACCTGCAATTGAAATCATGTTTATGACCTGACTGTAACATAGCTAAACATCACGTATTAGTCTGAATCGCAAATTTCAGTGCTGCCATCTGTTTCTCTTTGTGGGTGGTGGTATAAATTTTGTACCACTTAATTTGAAGTAGAAAATAAATACTTTGTAAATTTTGTTTGGGTAATTAGCAGTATTTTCAAAAAAATTTAATCATGCAAATTGGGTTTCTGATGAATTAAAAATTTTCAATTCATTTATTTAAATTCAATTTTTCAATTCATTTTAATTCATTTCAGAAATTCATTCATTTTCAATTCATTTTAATTCATTTCAGATATTCATTCATTTTCAATTCATTTTAATTCATTTCAGAAATTCATTCATTTTCAATTCATTTTAATTCATTTCAGAAATTCATTCATTTTCAATTCATTTCAGAGATAAAACAACAAACAGAGACAAACCACATTTTGGGAACTTTCATTAGATTCAAAGCAATAAGTTTAATAATTATTCTGCATGGTTCTGCCATCTAATGCATGTAAAGAAAACTATAAGCTACCATTTGAAGATAAATGTGTTAAAAAAAAGCATATTTTACAGAGATTTATTAGGATACTAAAAATGTGGTATAAAAATATACCACTGCAAGCCCCGGTAAAGGGATATCTGTTGTTATTCTTAGTGTTACATTTTGAATGGCCATTAGTGCATTATAATAATATGCTAATTCCCAGCAAATATTTAAAAATTTGGAAATGTTGTATTTGTTTAATTGGAAACATAAAATGAAAAATTCAAATTAATGAAATAATCTTTTTAAAAAAATCTAAAATAAATCACGGTATTATTCATTTGAAGTCGTCATTCAGAAAGACTCAAAGGAATCAGAGGAGGATATGCAAATGGAAAAAGAATCATTTTTATTATCAACATTTTAAAAATAAAAATATTGCAAATGTTAGTATTTAAATGGAAGATATCTTCTGAAATTCTAAAAATAAGAAATTTATTTCTGTAAGCATTGTAATTTGGACTTCCCAATTCCAGAAAAGTACCATATGCTAATTCTTAACTAACACATAAGTAGTTCTCAAAGTACACTAATTTTCGTAATAGCTTTTGAATTCTTACCATAAGTATTCTCCTTTCGTTTTATCACGAGTATCAGTTCTTCCATTTCCCATAAGGATCGCCTTCCTAAGACAACTGAGGAAACGAAAGGAGAAGGTTTTATATTCTTAGGAGAAGGAATGCCGCACATTCCCTCACCTAATGAAGGAAATTCCCTGGAGGTATTTGCCTAACTCATTCAAAAGCTAGACAAAAGCCTCTCATCCGAAATCGAAGTCCCTACTGCAATAGTTTATGGAATCAATGGGAATTCTTCGATAAACTTGTGTTGATAGGAAGACGTGAGAGTGTAATTTTGGTTGAAAAACATGATAATAGAGGAAGAGATAATCAGTGCACGTTTGCTGATTAAACAGTAGATTTATTCACTGCTACACCTGTAGTTTTTTGCTGCACGTCTTGAGTTTAAATAAAGCTCTGAAAGAAATAACGACACCGTTTTTTCTCCCTTTCTGCATAACTACTTTTTATGTAGTAAAATATATGTTTTAAGCGCTCGTATAACCCTTAGATAATTTAATTATAGAGAATAAATACAAGACGTTATATGTGAGATGAGGTTTATGAGAAGTTTGTTTAAGCTGTTTAGTTTGATAAAAAAAAGTACTGATGTATTTCTATTCTTTGTCTATTATTACAAATAAACTTATGTGTAAGTCTATTGAGATGACTCACGACTTTGATAATTTTGGGTTATTTTTACTGTGTGTCACATTTTAGAAAATAGAAAATTTCTTCTGAAGTCTCTTGAATCTACGTGACTTGAACCTTGGAACTGTGATCATGAAACATTTTAAAATTATGGAGCATTAAATGATTGTCAATTTTCAAATATAATATTTTTTAATTAAAATTCTTAATACATAACTTTAGGATTGCAAAGCTTGTAAGTTAGTTATTTAGCTGTGGAAACTTTCAGGAATATAGACATAATCTGCATTTACTAAAACAAATATGTTTTTTTTATTCAAAACTTTTATATTCAATTTTAACAAATGCATTTTAAAGGTCATTTTTATGAAAAAAATGTTTGGTAATATATGTTTTCATAGATATTTATTTTTAAATAAAATTAATTTTTATTTTCAAAATGCTTTTAGATGTTTTCAAGCTAAAAGAAAAACATTTTATAACATATTTAGTAATACCGTTATTTGTATTCACTTCAACAATAACATTACACATTTTCAAAGATTTTTGCTTGAATGGATTCTTGTATTTGTGTCCATTCCTTCTAACTTTATTACGTTATTTGTCATATGGCTTATGACTAACGGTTTCTGAAGATTTTATTGACTAAAATAGAATTTTATATCTCTCTATTAGTTAAGGTTTCAATCATTATGTAAGTGCGGATTCAGGTATATTTTTGTTTCGAATGTTTTTAGCAAGAATATATTTTTGTCTTCTCTCTTTGTTTTTTATTGCATAATCTATTTTAGTTTAATTTTGATAGTGATCCAATTTTTGCTTGGTATAATGCATCAGAGGATGGTTTATAACGTGGAACATGTTTAACCCCTTAATTCATTCTCCGGTTTGAATGTAAGTTTTGTTTTGCTGGCCATCCATTCATTTATTCATTTTTCTATAAACGACTGTTTCCTTTTCTTTTTTGGACACTTCCTCCTTGATTAATTGTTCTATTCTACGTTAACTGTGTTGTTTTACTTGTAATTTACTTGCTTTTGTCTTATAAACCCGTATATATATATATATATATATATATATATATATATAAAAATATATATATATATATATATATATGGGGGGAGTGTGGGAGTGTATGATCAATCCATGCTATCATACTTTATATAATTTACCTTTAAATGTCCTACTAATCACTTCCCAGCACATGTTTATGGCTTCAGTTAAGAGTGATTATTTTCACTTCTATTTAAAATTCTGCTGCTTCCCTTCAAGAATATGGAAGAACAAAACACAATTAAGCACATTTAAAGCATTGGCATTTTCATGCCCCATAAGTAATAAATAAAATGATCAGACCATTTTCATTCGATAAAATATTTCTGAAGCATCAAGAATGTATTATATATATATATATATATATACACACACATCCAGTGTAATTCTTTCCTTAATTTCTGTGCCTATGCTCGCTTGAAATAAATTATTCTACTGCTTCATAAGTGTTCTATCGAAGGAAAATAGTTGGATAATTTCATTAGTTGTGTAGTATAAAAATGCTAATGCATTAAATGCGCTAATTATCTGCTACTCATTATTAGAGTATCAAATGTCTTTCATTTTTGATATTCATTATCTTGGATTTTAATCGCATTACAAATAACACTTTTTATCATTACTATAACCTTAAGGCAAGACAAAATATTTATAATAGAAACGTTAAATCTCACTGAATCAGATTTAACATTCCATCAAACACCGTCCAAGCCAATCACTCCCAAAGATTCTCGAACCACCGATGCTTTCATTTCTGCCTTCATAAATCCCATTTCATCTGGCCGTAAATGAAAGAACTATCAGCTAAGTCCCTCATTTGTTCTCCCCGTTGGTCTTCTCGATAGCAAAAGATATATGGAGCTGTCCGCAAAAATGACGTATGCAACGATGCGTGTCGCCATGAAATATTAGCAGGATATAAATATGCGTCTCTTAACCATGCAGGTTGTGGAAGAAAGTAGTACGAAAACCTCAAAATGTTCTGATGTGTTGCTGGTAATAGTTTCGTTGAGATTAATTTCATGAGTAAACTATTTTACTTATAGTTTCTTGTTCTAATGTGTCAATACAAATACGAAATTCCCGAAATGAAAATTAAATTACTACAAATTCGATTATGCAAATTTTTTAATTGAATCAATCTAAGCCTGGAAATTTGTACATAAGAATTTTTGAGAATATTTGCTTACATAATTATTTATTTAAAGGAGAAAAAATAACAAAGGTGGCTACATTATTATAGCTGGTTTATTACTATTATTCGTAAAGTGCTGTATGCAATGAAAAAGTTAATGATTCAAAGAATCTTTTATTTCAATTATACGTTTGGTGTCATTAGTTAAACTATAGGGGTTAAGTTCATTATTTCGAACTATAAAATGTGATGAAGTGAACTTTTAACTTACACAGGAATTTTACTTTAATTCCTATACAAAAATTATTAATAGTATTTTATACATTATATTCTTAGTGAAAGTACTTTTTTATTTAGCTCGAGTTTCAAGCCAGTATTAATTAAGGATCATTTGGTGTGAACAATAATTATCATTTCAATTAGTTTATAAAAAAGAAATTATAAAAAGAACAGAAAGCAGAAATAAGTACAAACAGATAGCATTTCATGTTTTAATGGACATTCAAATATTCGTTGAATTAAAAAATTTACTTTCTACTTTTAGGTTGTTAATATGATAAGTTCTAATTAATCTTAATTTATTAAAACTGTACTTATGTATCATGAAATTATAAAATTCTCTTCAGAATTTTCGTGATATTTTTGTTAAATTGGTAAATATAAAATTAGTAATTTATTCTTCAAATGTTGATTATATAATTAAAAATTGAAAAAAAATCACCATTGTTATGCTGCATATATCATTACTGATAAGCAATAATCATATTTATAATTTATAATACTGCACTCACGAAGGTGTCCTTACAACATAATATTGTTTTATTTATATGAATTAAATTGGTTTTAGAAAAATTTTAGATTAATTTATATATAAAAAAGAAAAAAAATTAGTTCTTTAAAAATAGAGTGATTTTGTAGAAGTAATTGCTCAAAAATACATAAGAATTATATTATAAGATATACAATAATTATTATATTGCCACAAATTGCTCACCGTTTTATAGAAGGTTTAGACAAAAGAGACTAATTTTTAAATAATATATCCTCAAAAGAAAAATCATTCATTTTTCTAAATTAAAAAAAAAAGTTTTATATATGTATATATATATATATATATATATCACATTTTTAATGTAAATATAAAGCAAAAAAATGTTTTAAGGCATTTATGAAATAAATAAATTATAAGTCTCGCATGATATGTAATAATTAAGGTATATATCATAATGGAGCATGGACTGAAAATTTGAAGACACTTCCTTTTAATTCGAACTAAATTCACTTCCTAAACTTTTATATATTTTCAGGAACTGCAAGTCTTCAAAACTAGTTTGAAAACCCTTTCAATCACGCCATCTCTCATCGCGTCTCAAATGACAAAACTCCACGCTCACACCGTTTGGAGAACAAGGCTTTCGATTACACGAGGAAGGGTGAAAAAAAGGAAAGCAAAACTAACAAATAAACGGGCGACATGGGAAACGAAGCGTATTTTACACACAACCTTAGTGGCTTGTAAGAAATCGCTGGAGCGTTTGCCTGAAGTTGCCTTTAGCTATATTCCACCCTTTCCTTTTCTCTGTGGGAGGAAGAATTCCTGATGGTATTGATCTTGACGAGGTTTTCCCGAAACTTTCACCATACTGGAGGAATGTTTCTCGGGGTTTCACTTTTCATGGCTACTAAACGGCATTTGACTGTTGGGGGTGTTATCGAAAGGAGTAGTTTCTGGTGTTTTGGAGATCACGTAGTAATCTTGATACCAAATATGAATAAAGATATTAGCAAACATACTCGTAGAATACTAATATTTAAAGTAGTTTGTAAAATAAATATGGTTTCCGCGATTTATAGTAATTATGCACTGATGAATAAATGAAAGAAATGGTAACTATATGAAACCATTAAAAGAATAAAGAATATATGGTACCAATAAATATGATAAATATAAGGAAAAATTAATATACAAATAACAAGAATAATGAAAATATCACTATATGAATCACGATATAAATTATCACTACATGAAACCAATGAATGAATGAATGAAAGATGAATGAAAAATGAGCACGTGAAGTTATTCATAAAGAATTATGAAAAAGAAGTAAATAAACAACAATTGCTTGATGAATGACGAATGATAGAAACCCCACAAAAACGAATAAATAAATAAATTATTATATGCGAATAAAATTTATTATTTTTCTATAAATATGAATAAAACGATAGATACCAAAAATATTATTGTTGATAATTTTTTTAATGTGTTACTCAAAATGTGATCGCATTTTCGTATTTGGATGAAAAATAGTGTAACATTATCTATAGTGAATTCCATATCTTTTTAAACTCTACAAAGTAAATAATAATTTACTTAAACTATTCAGTCTATAAACATCATGACAAAATTTGAAAGAAATAAAGTTCGATCAATCCAAGTATTAACAAGAATTATTTTAGGATAGGACAGAAAAAAGAATTTACTATCTGATCTTTTCCAATGATTTAAATATATCAAAATTATTAATATTTTAAAAATATAATCAAATGTTTTTCCAAAAATGCGTGAAATTAAATTTGAATATTAATAAGTATATAATTTTCTAATGCAATAAACGTTTTCGTAGCAATACATTTTGATTAAATATATTAGATTCCAATCAGATCACATCCATTAGGTCTGGAAAGTAATTATAAAAAGCATTATGGTACATATAAAGAGCAAACATCTTACTAATGATACAACATACATTCTTCCCCTTTTATAAAAAAAAAAGGAACACGTAAAATTTAATAGCATTTAAAATAAATTAATATTTTTTAAAATTAAATTTTTTATCTGTTTTTTTTATTTACCTATTTTATTTATTAGTATAACTGGGTTTAATAAACGCTCATATAAAGGAGCAAAAAATTTCGAGGAACAAAAGAAAAATTTTCTTTTTGAAATTTATTAAATTTAAAGAAAAAAATTACATTTGAAGAAATACATTATTAAATCTCAAAATTCTGTATAAATTATTATTTTTAAGTAACTTACTTTTAGCAATATAAATTTAATTTCTAGTACATTGAGTAGAATTAACTAGAGACTTTATTAAAATTATGTTCACAGATACATTAAAGGAATAAAAGGGAATTATCCTATCAATTTAAATTGATAAGAATTAAAAGTATGTGAACAAAAGACATACAGAAGGATTTATTAGCTACTCTTTCTTCAATTTATTTTATTCACTAACTTGAAATTAAAACAGACAACTGACTTGCAAAATGTGATTGCTAATGCATATTAAAGCAGTATCATGATAAAATCTGAAATAAAGTAAACAAGTAAACTTATCTAAAAAATCAAAACCGCTATTTATTCATCCTTGTTATTCTTTAATTAGCGTCACTTCACGACGAATTTCTTTTTGCCCTAAATACAAGCATGTCAGTAATCTTGTACAAGTCTTGTTCAATTATTTTTTGGAACCTTGTACTAGATTGGAAAGAAGAATAACATTTTTAGCATGACAAATATTTTTTCAGCATAATAACCGATAAACTTGTTGATTTAGGAATGAAATAAAGTAACTTATTTAGTTATCTTTCAGTTTTTTGTTTGTTTGTTTAGGACAACTTAATTTTTAATATGGGCTATGCAGTTTGTTTACAAAAGAATGCCCTACATTGAAGAGCTACTGCTTACAAAAACGAAGAAGCTGGTAGCTGATAACACTTTCAAATTCATAAAACTATAAATGTTCAATATAAACACCATCAGATGCGTAATCGTTCCAGTAGGCAAAATAATCCATTCCACGCATTTTTCTGCTTGTTCGATGTGACAGTTTGAATGGGTACAAATCCTTGCCTTTTCAGTTCCCTGGAATTCACATAGAATCATTTGATCTTTTAAGTAGTGGCAATGAATGAGGCCATCAACTTCTTTGCCACCAATCCATCGTAGTGACTATATATCATTCAGGATTTCAATAATACCTACGACAGCATGAAAATTGTTGAGAAAATGTTTAACTTTAAAACAATGTGAGTTACAGCTGGTGCATGTCTTCATCTAAAATGATAAGGAACAGAGAATCAATTTTTTCAAGTTTGCTCTTAGTCAGCTTGACATTCACGAGTCTTTCTTCTCTAAGCTGGTTATGGCAATGAAGTGAAGTTTCATACTAACTGTTAAGTCAATCCACAGAATGTTCATATAAAGAGTACAGTAACTATTGAAATACAACACGATTTGCTAGAAGTTTATTTGTTTTGTGTTCTGTATCGTTTATCAGCTGTAACTTGTATCGTTTATCATTCTTTTTTATTAGTTAAGAATGATCTATTTGACTGTTGCTATCATTACTGATTTTAATATTTTGCCATTTCCATGATTAAAAAAGGCTGGAAGTAATTCTATTATTGATAGGATACCGTTTCTGGTGATGGTCACATTGAAAATTTATAATTTTAAAAGCTTTTAATTGATATTAATTTAATTCGTCCAAAGCAGATTTAACCTTTTTAGTTATAAAACAGTATATGTTCGAATATGGATTATTTTATGTACTCATCCTGTATTATGAAACAGGTCTAAGAAAATTGAAAATGCACCTATTGATTTTCTCAGTTCAAGAAACATTTTAATGAGACTAAGAATCTCAATGCAAGGATCTGTGTAATACTTTTAAGTAATTTTTTTGATAAAAATTGTCTTTACAAAAAATGATGAAAATTTGATTAGTTTTAATTTATAACAAATAGTCATGTGCAATTATTTAAATACTGGTACTCGTTATTTTCATAAATGAAAACCTGTTATCAAATTTTCAAGTAAAATTTAACTTTGAGCACTTTTCTCAATCCATCAAATGTGCAGGCAGATATGACAAAATAGAACGAAGGGTTAAATAATTTTAAAAATGTAGTGAATGAAATTATAAAAAATAACGAATGACTTTCGAAACAGAATTGCAACATATTGTCTTAAAAAAAGAATATTTCTTCGTCAGAGTTTTATAGCAAGAAAAATACTAACGAATAAAAACAAGAGAAATATTCTACCATATCAGAATTTAAAAATGGTGTGCAAACTACTTGTTTCTCGATAAACTATGTCTGAAATTTCAATACTTGAAATCTTATAAGCGGAAAATGTTGAAATAGATATTCAAAAAAATATAAAAAAAGAAAAAAAGATGAAAGCACAACAAACAGAATAAATCGTTTTCAAACGGAAAAAAATATGTATGGGAGTATGAAGAAATCGATTTTATTTAGGTAAAGAAATAGATTGCTGAAATGTGAAATTTCCAATTCTAAAGCATTTTGGATTCGACTGTCCCGATAGAACTGCTTTAATGCTATGGAAGTCTTGAGTTACATATGATTTTTTCAGTTGAGGGATGTAAATCAAAAAGTACGATTTCGATTCAGTTTTGAAATAGAATTTGAAATCCAGAAATAAAATAACTTTATACTGCATCCGCATCAATCCTGAATGAATGATATAATTTGTACAGCTTATGCTGTCTAACTTAATCTACTATGTATCAGAATTAATCTTTCATATTAAGTGGAGAGTATCAAATGAAGATGAAATTTCATACAGGAAAGTTTGGATGCATACGAAAACAGGACACTGCAGTGGTTGGTGTATCCACGCAAAGCTTCTGTTGAGTGCAAATGGTCTTCATTCGAAATTGTGATTTTGCAGAATTAGCATGAATTGGTATTCTTCCAATGAAGTTGCGAGCGTAGAGCAGCGCAAATGTTTGCAGAATTCTGCCTTTACTGACGTATGCTCGCACGTGCAGTATCGAATGTTGCACGGGTGAATCTTCTGCCTTCGCGTTTGTGAATCTTTATTTGTAACTACGATACAGGAAAATGCCGATCTACGGGGACAGTTTCAGTCGAATAAATCATCATATACTTTGTTGAAGAGCAAATCCTGCACGAGGCATTCCTTGCCGGGTTTTTTTTTTATATTCAACAGAATGGCAGAAATACAATGAGGAATGTTTGCATATTTTTAAGTTGCATAAGGCGCATCATATGCAACACCTGCGAAGTCTCAAAGTGAAATCACGATGGTGTATTAGTCTAATTACTTTGCGTCTGAACGGAAGTTGTGGGCACAAACTACCACGTTCTAAGACATGAGTTTACTTAAGCCCATTCTTTTCTCTGTTAAATCGTCTTCTTTTGCTATTTCTTTTTTCTCAACAAATTTAAACGATGAGATATGATACACCTGGTATATGTATTCCCCCGTAATAAGTTTCATAATTGAAAAATCTCTTACAGTTAGTGTCTGATAAACGAGTTCAAAATAATAATTATTTTTTAAGATGTTATCTTAAAAATATGAACCCACTGAAAAACAACATTCATTCAGTGGTAGTCTTGTAACTGATATTTAAGCCAAACTTTGACTCGAAAATATTACTTTCTAAAATTAAGATACAAATTATAAAGTGAAATTCAATATATTTTCAGATAAACATGTGTCTCATGAGTGAATACGATATATATTAAATGAGTATTGAAAACAAATAAAAATGAGTATTGTATTGAATTGCATATGTCAACACAGGGAAATATAGAAAAAGGCATATTTTCCGAAGTGAAGAGGGAACACAAATTTTAAACTTAAAAAGTGGAAGTGGTTTATACTCAAAAGTTTTCTTATTGGTGGGATAATAAAATTAAGTAAGGCTTATGTAAATAACTATATGGTTGCATTAAAAATATTCTCAGGTAAGAGTGGAAAATAAATATCGTTTTCTGTAAGAAAAATAATAAATAAAAATTTAGTTAAAAAATACCACTGCAATTAGTAATATTTATATTTACTAATCAAATTTATTTTCATAATTTTAAGCAAAAATGTCTGACTTTTTATATATTATAAAGATGTAAATTTAAAAGCAATTAGCTATGCGTTATTGAGGATTTTATTAATTATATTTAGTGGTATAATTAGACATAATTTCCTTTAAACATTATTTTAACTCTATCAAACGATATATTAAGAATATTTTTCTGCAAAATTATATGAAAGTATCAATAAGCTGTTGAAAATATTCTAGATTTCCAAATTAGGGATAAAATGAATTAATGCAATTATAATTGTTGAAACTAGGCCAATGTTTGGATTGTTTATGGGATAGAGGCAGAACAATACAGCCACAAACTGCATGATTTCAAACAGAAAAATTAATTTTTTGAACCAACTATTCTTCAAACAACAAATAAATAACAGAAAAAAGTATGTAATCAGTTACGTATTATAACTTCAGAAATTTGTTAAAAGTTTTTTTCCAATACATTTTATTAATTTGTTCTTAACATGTTTATTTCATATTTCATTAGAAGAGAAAATAAGTTAACATTTTTATAATAAGTATACTAGCTTTCTTATTGATATAATTTATTGTTAGTTATAACTTTAAGTCTCTCAGTATTTTCAGAAATTAAATTATTCGTGAAAACAATCGTGTTAAATACAAATTATTTTCCTCTTTGAATAAAAGTAATACAAATAATATTTTAATTTAATTCAGTAGTTTCTGTCACAAAAAATACTCAGAATAGCAACGTTTTCCTCAAAAATATTAAAAAGAAAAAGTTCTTTCCTGTTGCCTGTGGAATAACTAAATATATTACGCTAAAAATTCTTTTTTTTACTTCAAAGTAGAGTGTTATGTTTGAAAAATGTAGCGTTCTTAAGATTACCATTGTAAGCAAAACATTGAACTAGCTGTTTTTCTCAAAAAAGTAATTACATTTTTTCTATCTAAACAATTTATTTTGTAAGATGAAGGACGTAAACATGATTCGTTAAGACTTTGGCTTTCAAGTGGATTTTTTTTTATAGCGAAAGAACTTTATTTTTTGTTTCCTCAAGGTAACAAATTGTTGCTGACAATATTCTGTGATGATGCTTGCGCGTATTAATTTTGTTTTGTTAAGCTCAAGTCATTTCGGAGCTTACTATTTTTATAAATGCAAAAATGAAAGAGACGAAACAAGATGAAATCAGCACATATTTATTTTGCCCCCGTTTTTCAGGATAATATTACTGAAGAAGGCATTAAGTTTTGAGAAAAAACATTTTTAAACGTATACTGACATAAAAGGAGACATGCTATTCATATTATTAAAAGTAAATTAGCGTAAAAGGAGGTTTTTCCTTTTTTTCCCATATGATCACATACATGCTGAGAAAAAAATGCAAATCTTCAGAGCTAACTCATACAATTTATTGGTACCAGGACAACCAAATAAAGCCAAGCTAGAGTCAATATTATCATATGCCTTCAGGTATAATTTCATAAAAAATATTCCCTCCGTAAATATTTAAATTCCTGTTTTTTTTTAAAAAACTAATTTTTATATTTGTCAGTTATTTTCATTAACCTGCTTAAATTTAAACTGGGATTATTTTCTTTTTTAACAAGACGATGGATGTATTTAAGCATGTAGTGTGCGGCTGTTATTAGAGATGAATTATGAGTGTTTGATGATGTTTTCTTATGCAAGAAAAAGCTTGCCGTCTGTAAGAAGACGGGTGTTGACTGTCCGGAGAGCAGGTGTTGTGTAAAAACCTCTCTCTCTGCTTTTAATATCACCGAAGAAAGGGAAAGACTGCAAAGCATTCCAACACTAGTTATGTATGACATTTAGACCAAATGGGCAATTGACATGCACAAAATTTGGCATGGAATGTCTCATCACCTAAAGGAACCAAATAGCCCCATTCCTGGTGTACTCATCAGCTGATTTATTTTCAGATTGAGGTAAAATACATTTGTGATAATTTGAAAGTTTCCTTTAGTCATATGAGCATCTTCTATATGTATTAGGTATGAGAAAATCTTATGGTAAACATAATGAAAATTTCAATTACTTTAAGGATTACAAAAAAAAGATTAATTATTAATTTACTTTACTAAAAAGGTTTCTAGTTTTCAAAAATCTAGTTTTGAAAAAAATAAATAAGATTCCTTAAATGAATATAAAACAAATATATTTATTGAAAAGATTTCCATGATAAATGTAATATAAAATATTTCTTAGATAAGAATTAAATATCTGTAAATATGTAAGAGAAAAATAGTATATCCATGATTAAATATATGAAAATTAAATTCAAATTGATACATAAAACTTTTTTGTCAATAAACTGAGTTTTATTTGTCAAATAAATAAAAATATGAAAATGTATAAAAGATGAAAAATATGAAAATGTATAAAAGATGAAAAATATGAAAATGTATAAAAGATGAAAAATATGAAAATGTATAAAAAATGAAAAATATGAAAATGTATAAAAGATGAAAATGTTTAAAAGATGAAAAATATGTTGATCAGAATTTAAAATAATTCCTGACATAAAATAATTATTATAAGAGTATTATTTATCAATGTATGCTCTTAATATTTGCAAATATGTGAGGGAATTTTTTTCTTTTACTTTAAGCAAAATAAAAGTTTCAACTTATTAAGGAGATGAAATTTGAAGAGCATTTTTTGTTTAGAATACTATTGGTTTAAAACAAAATTCAAACAAAAATGAGTCTTATCTAAAAATGTGCTAGTGTCTAAAAGATAATGTAATCTGAATAGTACATGAATATTGTATTATATCTTAATATAAATAAAAAAATTAGTTTCAGTTATGTCTTTATTCTTGTACGCGGAGAAAACACACTGGAATGTTAAAAAATTAATCGATACATAAACGAATTCTAAAAATAATCATTAAGAATAATAATTTTCATTACATTATCATCAACAAAAAGCATTGCTATCTATCGTGACTTATATGTTAAATATAATATTTTGAAAAGTTTACATGCTTGTTAAATAAAATGTAAGTAACAAAGTTATTTTTGAATGGAAACTAAAAAATTCTGTTGTTAGAGCAATATAGCTAGATAATAAATTCTACAAGATATAGAAAAGGGTAAAGTATTATTATCCAGCATAAAAATAATATTTTTAATTCACTTAAGGTATTCAAGTAATATGAATAATTGTCTTAATTAAAATGCTTCAAATTCGCATTTTTTGTTCTTGCTATTGGATAACAGCGGGTGCATAGCTCTGACTCGATAAATGTTTTATTTATGAAAAGGTGATAAATATAACACTGTAAAATTTAATTTTTAAATTAAAATCAAATGTATCATGCCATAAAGCCATCTGATTTGCGTTTTTCTCAAAACCTGGAATTTTAGAATTCCGTTACACTTTCCTGAAAATCTTCTTTATCTGTAAGGCCGATATATTCCACATAACCAAATAACCATTTTTAATACAGTGAACTTAATCTCTTATAATAAATAACCATACATCTTAAATTCCACTCAAAATTTATATAAAAATTTTGGAAATTCGTATCATACAAATGAACCAGTTAAAAATTTCACTAAATACACAAATTTTGAAATTCTAGTTATGTTCACTGTATAGAATGTTGTATTTATTAGTATTTTGCAAATTTTTAACATTTGTGTTTATAAATGGAAGTGCACAATTTACAAATGCAAATACACAACTATTGATTAATTAGTATTTCATTGTACTGCATAAGTACAATGTTTATAATCAACGTACAAGCAATCAAAAGAAATAATTAAAAAAAAAAACTTGTGGTTAAAGCGATGTTGCTTAGCACTTAATTGACGTAATTATTGAAACAGAGGATGAAATCTTTAATATTTCATATTCACGATCATATAACGACGAAAGCAGACCAAAAGACTTAGCAGAGTTAGAAGGAAAACAAACTGTAGCTTGTTGAACAAGAGAAACTTTATATCAAAATAATGTGTTTACGATCTACTTGAATGCAGTCAAAAAATAAGTATTTTGATAAGATAAGTATAGCAAGCGTTATGAAACAATTAATTCTATGTAGCAAAATTTTCTAAAAAAATATCATTATAAATCCACTGAACTGTTCTTCTATTATAAAAATGGATAAATGAAATATCAAATTAAATTTCCCAATGTTTACACATTCCTACTACATATGCTTAAAGATATTAAAATAGATTAATTGAAATATACAAATTATTCACTTGATCTCAGTATTTTAGTATAATACATAAGAAAAATCATATATATAGTAAAAAACTGATTTTTCTCATGTTATATATATATATATATATATATATATATATATATATATATATATATAATTTTATAATTCCAGAATAAATGCGTGAATTACTGCATGGATTACTTCAATTTTAAAATAATCCTTATGCAATAATGAATATTAGATTTGAACAACAGGAATCTTTTATATTGATTTTTAATACAATTTTTCAATGATTTTGTATGCTTTAGCTCTACCATTCAGAGAATCTCTGGGTTGTAGGGAAACGATATGTTAGTTTTACTTTTTGAAGATCATTTTAAAGAAAAGAAGCCATTTACCGCCGACTAACTACATTTTGAGCTTCTACCTATTAATTTTTTTACAGAAATCTTAAATTTTTAATATAAAAATAATTTCTTTGTAACTAACAAAAATTTTATACATAGTACAAAATTTTTCGTATGAAATTACGTTTGTCGAATGCAGTAAAAATGTGACCATGAATTTCATACATAATAAAGGATATATAATCAATGAATAAAAAAACTATTTTAGTAATTTTTAAAGAAATATAAATTCAAAGAAGAACAAACGTTATTCACCTGATATGACACTTGCAGGCGAGTAACTTAACGTTCTTCGCAATCTTCTACAATTTACTTTCCTCACTAGGGACAAGTAATTTAATTGAAATGCAAATCAACTTTAAAAGACAAAAATGTTGGGTCAAAAAGAAAGGCATAACAAAAATGTATGAAATTTCTACAAGCTCAAAATACCAACAAATTTGAAAAATCAAGATTTGGTAATATATTTTTAGAAATAGTTGCAAAGAATCGAAAAGAAGTTACATCCTTAAGATTTCACAAGATCAATGACGCAGTATGGAAAGATAGAAATGGATGAAAACAATACGAGACAAAAAGATACCTGTCAATGGGCCGCTCATCAAAGATGAAGAGACTGTGAGCATGCTACATAGTCAACAAATTTTTAAGTTATTTAGATATTTTTTTATTTTTTTGAACAATACATTCTTTGGTAGAGTATTGTTTTCTCCATTTGCGTAAAATAAGCTATACGTAATCATTTTTTTAAGAATACGGTGAAAGATTTTCAGTACACATTTCTGTGTATCGAAATTTAAATACATCGAATTTTTCTTTCCATGTTCAATTAAATTCGATACATAGTTGTTTGAATATAGATATGCAATAGTTTACCTTTCTATAAGCCATTCCTTTGGAAATAGGACAGTAACACTAGTTATTTGTCTTTATAATTATTTGGTGCAATGTTTTGCTATTGAAATGCATGTCGTATTGTTATGAAATATTTCCAAAATATATTTCTGTAAATCAAAATTTCTATGCAGAGAATTATTTTCATGAAACTTTAAGTTCGATGCTCAGATGTTCGGCTGTAGATATGAAGTGTATAACCTTGTTATAAGCCATTCTTTTGTAAATCGGACAGTGACACTTTTTGTCTCGATCATTATTTAGTGCAATGTTTTGCTTTTGAAATGACGTGTCATATGAAGAAAATCATGTCCTCGTTCGTAAAGCCTAATTTTTTTAATATATATAAAAGCCTTTAGAGGCAGATGCAGGGGAAATTCCTACGCCATTTTGATGAAGGGGACAATGCACCGCCCCTTTCATGTCCTAACTCGTTAACCAATGACGCCCGTTGACAAGAAAATGATTTCATCGCTTGTCCAAAACTAGTGCTAACGGAATGCTGTCTTGTAGAATAATTCAACAGAGAACAATATAAAACTTCTTGTAGATGCATTATTTTTTTTTATTGCAGTGAAAAGTGAAATTTCTACAGAAACTGAGAAGGTATCTAGAAAATAATATTTTGCTCGAATATATTTTTAAATTTCAAAAGCAATTGCAGCGAATTTCCTTATTGTTTATCAACATCTGCAACAGCATATTGCAAAATTTGTGTATTTTTTGACTAATTTTATTTTATAAATGAAATTTTGTTACTAATGCATCGAACAACAATATTAAATTGTTACAAAAATTACTATTTTACTTGAAATTATTATAGCTATGCATTTCATAAATCAAAAGACACGATTTTTTGATTCAATTTTAAAGAAAAATAATGAATTAATCCCTTATATTAATATCTTTGAGCTAACCACATGTTATCCCATTCAGATTAATTTTATTTTATGAGTTAATTTTCATTGAGTGAATATTTAATTAATAACGCATCGTATTTTCTGCATTTGTGTTTTGTTTTCATACTACAAACGCAAATTTATAGTGGAATATAGATTATATCATTCAGTATACTTTAAGACGTGAATAGAGAATTGGAAAAATATATAATTTTAATATATTATGGAAGTAAGTTTTATATTTAAAGGTATTAAATTGTAATTCATGCCTAAGGATATATCCTAATACAATACAGCATAAGATCCTGAAATCGAACGAAAATACTTGTTGATAATTGTGGAGACTTCACCATGCAATTACAAATTTAGTAACAAAAATAGTGAAAAATTAGAAATAAAATATTGAAACATCAGAATTAAAAATCTGTAAAATTTCTAGATTCAATTTTGCTCTTCTCATCATACAAATTTCTTTTATTTTATTGTGAATTAAAATTTTTTTTATTGTGGTGGGAAATAAAATAAGAACAAATATATTGTATTCCAATGAAGTAAAATTAGTATTACAAGAAGGAAACATCAGGCAGAATATTTTTGAATCGAATGATAACACTTCATGATCAGTCAAATAGTCTTATCAACGAAATATGAGCTTACTGTTGGAAATGATTGAAATAGAGGAATCTCATTGGATTAAATCTATTATCTTCTAAATTAGAGATGATTAAAAATTTAGTATATATATAGATTTATTCTTACGCTACATAGCATAAAAAGTTTGATAGTAAGTTTCACTTATATCATGATATACACGGAAAATGAATTTTGTTGTAAACTGAAAAATAAATAAGATAAAATTAGAAAAATTCCATTAAAACAAATTGATTATTAATAAAAAAAAGTAAAGTAATTCTAAATCCAATTGAAATTTTAAAAAAACTTACCACTTTATTTATTTAGTTTTTCTTGTTTAAAATTTGTTTGGTATGTAAATGTTTATTGGGATTATATTGAACAGGAATAGTGTTATAAAAGTCACTTGTAATCAATGTGATGAAGTCCATTCTTTGAGAGTTTCACATTTTTTTGTAAATATTAATGGAATAATAATTATTTTTTGTTATTAAGAAGTTCATTCATATTTTTAATCATTATTTACTAAGCTTCGTATTTTTTTAAAAACAGATGGCCATTTTTTATACCTTTTGAATGTGTTGTATAATAATTTCAGATGTCACTGTGAATTGATCCACTATTTTTTCAATATGGTTTACTTTGACTTTGACATAAAAACACTAAATACTTCTTCCGATATGAGTTGATAACACTAGAAAATAATACATTTAGGAATTATTTATTAGGCACCTGTACAAGATGGAAATAATGAAAAAAAATCGCATTAGATAATTGCATGCTTTGGTAACACTGCAATACACTTTTTGATCATTTTATTAAGATTGTATAGTTATTTGCTTTATGACGTTAACTGTTCTGTAGTAAAAGCTTATGCGAAAGATAACTGGTATGTTTATTATATTAGTGATTAGTGCAGCATTACTGAAAACAGTAAATTAAGAAACATTTCAGCATTTTCGAATTGAATCACCAAGATTTCTTTTGAACAAAAAAATATGTAAAGATGCTATCACATACACAAAAAAACAAAGTGGACTAATTTTGTTGAGGATATTACATTTCCTGTCATTGCTATAAGAAATAATTAAGCCAGCAATCATAAGAATATAAATGAGCCATTATAGTATTCTAGAGGTATGAATTTTTATAAGGAACGAAAATAAAAAAAAACCACAATAAATTTGTTAAAGTAAAAGCCTCAAAGAGATTACTTCTCTTACAGTATAATAATATCAACTCCTGGAGATCAAAATTTAGATTTAATAGACAAGATATTGTTTTGAAGAAAAATACATAAACTTAAGACAATAAATGTTATTTTATTATTATTTAGTAAATTAACTATTTTCATCTGTCTTAAAAGTAAAAACCTATAGAAGTTACACATTCCATAGTTTTTAAGACACTGATATTGTCCCAGCACATACTAACGTTTCTATTTGAGCATCAGTTACATAAAATGTTTGGTTGAAGAACCTAACTATCCTGGAAAGATCTTTCATACATTTCTGATCAAAATAATAAAAAAACCGAACATTTTATAAAAACAAACGCATTAAAATATATACTCTTATTTACTTTTTCCATGTTTTTTCTTTTTTTTTCTAGAATTAACTGTATTAGCTTCTGAATATCTGACAAAATGAATGATGTTCTACTTTTTTTTCAATTTCACGAAAAAAATTAAATTTTAAATATATTATATGATGCATTTAATACTTTTTTGTTTCTATTAAAATTTGGTGTCATTTCCACTGGAGAAAAAATATTTTTCTAAAAATTAATACTTTTTTTTAAAAAAAATAATTAAATTACATGTGAAATATATGTAGAAAGTTTTAAGAAAAGTTGATTTACTTAACTGATTTTCAGAATTATTTTATTTGTAATAATTACAGTTTTTTCAATTGAAATATAATAAAATCATTTTTAATTTAGTTTATCCACAATTATTCAGTTTATTCGTTGTTTCAGCAATTTTCTGCAGTTCTTTTAGAAACCTATCGTGTAATATTAATTAAAATTTAACATGAATAGAAAGTTAAACAGTATGTATTAAAAGGCAAGAACATTTCATTTTCCACATTGTTTTACAGAAGGATAAAAAAAAAGTAATGTTAGCCTGTACTGCTTCATTAATTTCATATATTTCTCAAAAACATTTAAAAGGAACTGATAGGAGCCTCCTCTCGTAAAGTTAAAGACATTAAGTACTCAGGATAATACTTATAAACTTTATTTTTTTCAGACGAAAGTATCTTTGACCAATAGAATTTTGAGCAATTTTCTTCGACTAACAACCAAAATGCCAAGAAGACAAATTCTTGGAACTTCATTCACAGTACTTGAGAAAAGAAGTGAGAAAAAATTGGATCTATCTCTCAAAGGAACCATTTATCTTCGAATCGTACATTTGTGTAAGAATTCGGCGTAAAATTTAAAAAATATTTCTCTCTGCTAGAATATTTTTTGTTTAGAAACACAATTCGTACAATACGCTTCACTGCCATTAGAAGCAGATATTTGCAACTCAACTTTTAAGTGTCAAAGTATATACATTTAAATACTTCTTAAAAAAATAACTATAATTTTTTTTAAAAAAAAAAGATATTTCACAAAATAGTTTTCAAAGGATATTTATTTGGAAGTAATTGATCAAATCAAGTATATATTAAAATATAATTTAAATTATATATATATATATATATATATATATATATATATATATATACATATTGGAGATTAAATGGAACTGAAATACGGGATAATTCAAAATGAATCCTACGATTTTAAAATTCCACATTTTCAAGAATAAAAGACACAGAATGATATGTAATACTTGAATACGAAAAGAAAATCGTGGAAGTCTTATATTGTGAATAATAGATGCCATTATATGTTCTTCGTGAAGCTATTTCATTTAAGTTGTTTTAGAAACTTTTATCGGGCTATCTTGCAGTTGCAATGGTTGCAGTGGTCCAGATGACTTAATTTACGTAGCTGGTCATTTAAGTAATGAAATAAGACCCTGTGCGCTATCTTCCTTGGGAGCTTATAAGAAATAAAGTGTATGCGCAACCATTACCCACACATTTATGTGAATTTGAACAACGGATATCTGCGGCTTTACAACCAATTACCAATGACACTTTAAAGCTTGATTGCAGGAATTTACTTATTGAATTGACAGTATGCGTGTAACTTGAGGAAGTTATATCAAATACTTGTGAAAAAACTTTCATATTTTCCTATAGCAATTAATGTATCACTTATTATTCTGTGTTGTTTACTTTTGAATGGGGGTGATTCCTTTTGAATAAACCTGTATTTTCATGGGATTAAAGTATATTACAGAATTTTGTGTAAAAATATTTCTGTTCTGAAGGATACTTAAAATGAAATCTCTCTTAATAATCATACATTTTGATTGCAAAGCTGTTAAAATATTTAAATCATATAAAGGTGCGCATACACCTGTGAGCTTTCATACAGTTCAGTTCGCAGTACATCAAATTGATTTTCACGAGCCACTCGAAGGCGATACACCCTCTTTCCCCTTTCGGTTTTCTACGATCACAAAGGGAATTTGCAGTTTAATAGAGTTGGCGTCGTTTCAACGTGAGACTCAACGTGAGACGTCGTTTCAACGTTGCTAGGTTCGAAAGTGAGCAGACATATTAAATGTATGCAAAATATGCAACGTCATATACATATTGGATTAGAAAACATTATAAGCAATTGTTGTTTAAGTATATGAAACATGCTTTATTACTTGTAGATCTATTAGTACCCATAACTACTTACAAGGGATGTTTAAATATAAAGGTACGAAACGTCGTTACAATGTAACTATTAACATATTTGCATATGCCGGTAAGGGAGGACATATTGAGATATCTAGGAATACGAATGGAGTCTCCGGCATGGATCGGAGTATGTGCGGGTCTCCTCATACGCAGAAGATAACAGATGCTGTTATAAAGATCGTCGTGCGATTGACATGGCAGTGCGTGTGAGGACATGATGGCGTTCACATTGCAAAATTCGACGATTGAGGAGCAGGGAGATAGTATTCGATTTCTGACAGTGGAAGGAGTTAAACTAGCCGCTATTCACCGCTGGATGGTTAGCATATACTGGGAAGACTGTGTCATAATACATGTCAGTGAAGAAATACATTTCCAGCTTTCGTGCAGACCATAAGAGTTTGGTTGATGACCAGAGACTAGGCCACGCAATGGTCGCCCTGCAGTTTCCATGCGTTTGGTCCCCTGAAAAAATATCTGAAAGGGAAGTGCTTCAACTTGGACGACGAACTCAACGACGTTGTGAAAGACTGTGTCTCGTCACTCCCACAGGAATTCTGTGAACAAGGAATCCTTCGGGATCGTTGTGCTCAGGTCTATGGTGTACACTTTGAATAAAGTCTTCATTTATATCTACAGTGCCATTTCGTACCTGTTTATTTGAACACCCCTTGTTTTCTATTACAATTCAAAAATATTACATTTATTCAGATTGGTTTAGATTTCTTCTATGGAGTTACGGTTCTAAAATAAATTAATACAATAAAATGTACTTTATATTTTTTGCCTTATAGAATTCATTCGAGTACCATATATATTAAATTAATACGTGTTAATTCGACTTATCAAATGAGTGCTGAAAGAAATATTATTTTGTATTACCCAAAACATTATGTTTATAAAAATATGCAAAAAATATTTGCATATACATGTTTATTAAATTCAATAATTAGCAACGTGGCATTCATTTATTATGATGATTAATTTTAAATTAAATAAAATAAAACAAAGGATAGCACTTAATTAAATTTTTGTTTCTTCATAATCCAATACAGATGTACAAAAATGTTTTGAATTTGTTAGAATATTGATTAAAAATGACCTGGTTAAAATGCATCGTAGGATGTGTGACTTAATATGAATTATTTTGAAATCAATTTCAAACATAATAAACATAAAAGGAAATAAAATTAAAGAAATAGAGAAAAATCGTTTACAACAAAAATGGATTTATAAAACAATAATTTAACTACTATTTATATCAGCTAGTTACTTTGATTATTTATTGTTTGCTATAATAGAAATGACACTTTACTACGAATATGTCATCATTATTAACCGATTTTAAAATAATTTTCAGTTATTACGGGCGTAATGGGTGGTTAATAATTTTTAAAACTATTTAAATTATTTCAATTTGAAAATGAGTTCATTATTTACAAACTGGCTCTTTGAAAAACTTGTTTTATTAGGCAATCAATACAGGCTCTGTAATGATAAATAAGACTTTGGATGAACTTGAGATTATTATCAAGTTCATTAGTGATGATGTAAGGCAAAACAATGAATCTTTGTATAAAATTTCTATAAAAACGAACACGCATTTTCATAAACTTAACGACTGAAAACATTATCACCAACATTCATATCCCATTACGAAAACTAACTTATTTTTAAACATAATCGCATACGGTCTGAAAAAAAACAGTTTATCAGAAAACATTGCATCGACTGATTCCTAACTTTTACAGACGAATATAATGTCAAATAATGACAATCGCCGTAAATAATAGATCTCTTAAAATGTCGGAAAAGAAATCACCATTTTAATAATAGATGTCCCTTTCAAAATGATGTCGTCAACTTCCTCCTCTGTAGCAATTTCCCTCTTGATGGTAGTTCTCTTATGACAGCAATTTAAACCCTTCAAAAGCAATCGTTAACATTTTTATCCACCGAAAATAAAAATCATTCATTTTTGTTTTTTGATTTTATAAGACGTTCTCATAAAGTCAGGAAATATTAGCGGGAAATAAAAGAGTATAATGGAATGGAAAATATTAGCAGCCTCATTCGAAGATCTTTTACTGTTTTTCCATGTGATTAATTAAAAGTTTGATTTTAAATATTAACTATCTATTTTTAATTGTTAAAATATTTTATAGCTCAATACTTTTGAATTATCAATAAATTCATTGAAAAATATCAATATACTCGAGCAAAAATATATGCTCATATAAAAAATATCCAGGGAGTGGGAAATTTTGAAATTCAGAAAGCATTCGCTCATGAAATGTACTTTTATCATATGCTTTCAAACCATTAAATCAGATGGTTCATTTTATATGTGAACATTTTACATTCCAAATGAAAGAAAGTAAAAAATGAAGTATTAAAAAAAACATTTATGATTTCATGCTGAATATCATACTCGTTCGAACAATGTTTTCTGTTTCATCATGTAACACTTTTGATATTTGATTTTAATTGTTAATATCTACTTTTAATCACTTAAATAGTGTATTAAAGACAGTACTTCAGTAAACAATCAATGTATTAATTGGAAAAATCAAAATAACTGAGGAAATCAAAGCTACATTTTTGGACAAAAGCGAAGGAGGTGAGAAACATGAAACTTTAGTAATCATTCAGCCATCAGACATGCTTAGATTGTTGAGCCAAATACTTTTATCTTATAGATAGAAAATCATACCAATTACCAAAATGAATGAAAAATAATCATATATTTTTGTTTTAATGTTATTAAAATTTTAATATGATGTTATTTTCAGGAATGCATTAGGCATAAAAAATGATTATAGCAAATTAGAATAATTTCAAAATAATTCATATATAAATAAATGCATACCTGTAAAATCATTACAATATTCCAATTTGTTTGCAGTTTTTGCGGAAAATAAGTTTTCCATGTCCTAAAATGTTTTGCTTAAAACTTTGGCTGTGATCATTGTGTAGATAGTGTATAACTTTTTTTTACACATTTATCATTTAAATAATCATTAATTCGAAACCGGAAGAAAAAGATAATGATATTAGATTCTTTGAAAACTAAATACATTATTTTCATTTCATTAAGGCTTTAGAATAATAGAATTAGAACAGTAGAACAATTCATTAAAATTTTAGAATAATTAAAATTTCTATTACAATCTATCAAAATTATAGAAAGAACTAGAAATTAAGGCACCTATATGTCTTAATTTTTTAAAACTTTACATAAAAGTATAGTTTCTGATTTCTTTCAAATGCAGTAAAATTAATTACTGATTATCATAAATTCCTATCAAAATAATTTAATAGCAATTGTAAAAATTATAAGACTTAGGACAGATGAATATGAATGAAACATTAGTAATTCCCGTTTCATTGAAAAAAAAATATTAAAAATAAATTATTAAAAATAAGTGAAATGTTGCTGTGACTTTTTCTCCTCATGTGCAAGTCAAAACATATGAGACCAAAATCCTCTAAAAATCTAGAACAAGATGTTATTGTAAAAGAGTCTCTATCAATCAATTTAAAATGTGGTCGGGTAAGTAGAATTATAAATGGTGTAGAACAGAAAGGTTCTCTGCCCCTGTGAAAAATAAGATTCCTAATGAGTCCACTAACAAGTCTACAAACTGTTGTTTGGACATTTCTATCTCTACATAATGGTAAGAAGCTTTCCTGTTTTGCCATAAGGGGTAAGTCGGAGGGGACTTACATAATTGCTTGTTAGAAATTTTTATTTCTGAATAGGTTTTTGTGATGGTGATAAAAACGTTTGAACCAAATATATTTTGAAACACCTTTCTTGGACATAAAATTAGTACTTTCCTTACTACAGAGTTCTATATGAGACAGAATCCGTTGAAAGTGTGTTTCATGTAGCTGCGAAAGGTGTTTGTGGTTCTAAAATTCGTTACAGTAATTCTCTATATCCGATCTAAGTCCAATCACTCTCTCACTCCTGGATGGTATTGTGCCTGTCTGTCAAGAGCCTAATATCGAAGAATAAGATTATAGTTTTAATAGCTTTAGTTGCCTCTTCAGTAGCAATAAGCTTCGATCTAAAAATGCAGAAAGAATCTAGATTCTTAATCTTGAATTTATTAGAGAAAGTAAGGAGCTTGAAGTTAAGCTCAAGTGAGCTTGAAGTATCAATTCAACTTCACTATGAGTTGACGAGAAATAACTCATCTCCAGGCTAGGTTGGAAAATGATTGAAGTGGCAGAAGGCCGCCATTGGGGTATCGTGAAGAGCAGCATATGAAAATTTTGTTAGATATTTACTTATTGTACATATTTGTATATATTGTACTACAATCATATATAATTAAGGTTTCGCAGCTAAAAATATAAACGGACTGGTTATTTGTTGCATATCCATTATCACAGCCTTTCATCCACTCATGTAAAGATTGACATTTCTTACTGGCCCAGTCGGTAGGATCATATCAGGTGAGAGCACTAATATTTTGTGTAAATGTATACTCCCACAATTAAATGTTTTAATTGTCTGGATGAATTTGTTTAGAAGAATAGAGCTAAAAGTTTATTCCATTCTGGAACACAAAGTTATAGTTCTCGTCATATAAGAAAGAGTTTCCTCCAGGAAAAATAAAAGTAATTTTTCACCAGAAAAAAAAAAAGAATATGTCAGTATTACAAGTTTTATTTGGTTGTTTGTAAATATCTTTTGTCCTTCCTAGGGGAAAAATATTGTTTATTTCGATTTGGAGTTTTCGTTCCAGGAAATTAAAGGAAGATAAGTTCTGTTAAACGTATGGATAATCTATATACTTGCAAATGATAATCCATCTGATTTACTGCATTAATTTTAAATTTTTTTGTATCAAAAAACTTAGATCTGATCTTGAATGTGTTTTGTTGAGTAATTACATTTAACAATTCGGAAATTGATCCGTATATATAAAATTGCGTATTAGTGTATTCTTGCGAACTTCTTGTTCTGTTTTGAAACCATGCCAATTCATTTTTAATGGTTTTCATAAATAAATAAGAACGATTTAGCTATTTATTTGGGGTTTTTTGTGTGTATAACAAATCACTGTTTTTGCATATTATAAAAGGAATAATTCCTGAAGGGAATTTGGGGTTCTATTTTAATGTTATTTTACTATTGATGTATGCATTTTGAGTTTTATTTTTGATGGATATCTATCTTAAGCATAAGGATTGTACAAATACTTTATTGGTGGGATATTTAGTTTTTGAATAATAGCATATAATAAAATAAAAAGTTTGATAATTTTATACGTAAGTTGTGTTCTTATAAAAAAAAAATATTGTCAGTTTTATTGTAATTTTTAACATATTCATAATCAGAATTGTTATAAAATTGAGTTGTACACAAAATATTTGCATCGAAAGTTTTGATATATTATGATTATTCACAATATTGAAAAAAAGAAATTTTTTAAAAATTTGTTCTTAAATTAGTCATTATTTTTTAATGTATCTGATATATTTACTTTTGTGGAGACAATATTATAGCATATTAATTCGAAGAGTTTGTTTACGTATAGCGCTTATTGATAGCACATTAATAGTTATTAGGGAATTATTATCCATTTATTGAATGTTTTAATTACAATTTCTCAAGGACTGGCATATTTAGGTTTATAAGACTCTAGTTATTGGTGCCCATTATTGTATAATATGTTATAGAAAGGTATTATTGCATTTAACCCCATGAATCATTTATCGTCATACAGATATATATTTTATTTTTCGATATATGTTATTATAAAACCTTTGTTAGTTTTAAGAGATTTATATTTCTCTTTCTATTTATATATATTTGTATTTATATCATAAAAACTGGGTTATTTAACACTAAGCACCATGTTATTTTTAAATAAAGGTAGAAAAGAAGGTTTAAGTAATTTGGCTGAAGAAAGGAGAGAAAATCCAACTCCCAAAATGAAGATAATAGACTTAAAGAAAATTGTTATGGAAAGTAAATCTTATGATAAATAATTTGTAAAGGATTATAAGATTATTATTAATATTAGATGAGGATTGTAACATACCGTGAGTATTGTGTTACGATTTATTTATCTCTCTGTTCAAAAGACAGGCCAAAAGAGTCAACATAGATTTTAAAGACTAGGTATTGTGCTTTTTAACGTTACAACCATCCGAAGTCGTCCAATTAATTAGTAGAGTATCGGAAGAAAAATTTGAAGAATACGAATATGTTAAAACAATTTTGCTAAAATGATTTAAATTGAATCCTGAAAGCTTTAGGAAAAAGTTTCTACTGCATCAGAAGATGGCTAAGAAATCTTGGAGGAATTCTTGTAATGAAATAACAAATTGTTTATAAGAATGGATTGGAGATCCAGATATCAAAGATTTTGAAGGATTAAATAATTTATTCATTGCAGACCAGATCAAGGAAAAAGTACCGCTTGAAGTGAGAGAACATTATTTAGATGAATGGGCAAAATTTACTTCCTCGTCCAAATTAGTAGACAGATTAGATGAATATGATAGTATACTCAGAACAGCAAGGAAATCCTTGTGAACGGTTTCTGAGGACAAGATTAATGAAAAATTCGTCTTTGCACTTCACCTCCAGAACGAACATTTAAAAATAAACTATTTTCTTCACCACAAATCAAACTCAAATGGACTGCGTGGCTTCTACATGAGGAATTATTCCGATCTAAATACAAAATAACTTGTTTTATCAGTGGAAAAGATGTTTACACCTCAAAAGTTTTGTACGAGAAAACATCAATCTATAAATATTCCTGTTACCGCTCAAAATAACCTAGTACAAAAGTCAACTACAGTAAAAGATGATAAATTAGAATAAATGTTGTCAATTAAAATTTCCATTCCTGAAACCATATCAGTGGACATTTTCGATTATGCGCATGATTTGAAAATCGTCGAAATCAAATGTGGAAAAACAGTCCTTAATGATATCGTAGACACGGACTCACAAATATCTGTAGTGCGTGAAGATTCGGTGGCTGACGCCTTATGAAAGATAAGACAAAATAGAAATAAATTCAGCTTTGGGTGAAAATGAAACCAATTCTCTCAGAATCTTCGAAAGGAAAATTAATGGTAATTTACATGGGAGGTTCCAGTCACATGTACCATTTCAAAGAGACTTATTGACGATTTATTACTAAGCTTTTCAGCATACACTATGCTCAGAGAGAATATCGTATTTCATGGGAGTAGCCATTGTTCGAAGACATCAATTCCAAAATTAAAAGGACCGAAAAATGAAATATTGGATGATAACGATGATAAGGGCATGTTTTCAATGCAACCAGTACAGTGTTAACAGAGTGGAAAGAAATCTGTACAAAATGAAATGGGTAATAGCATAATAGTAGAGCCATACTTAGAGTTCTGCAAATTTCTGGAAGATTTAACTAAGGTTGGGAAAAGAAAAAAGCATTTGAAATAAAAATTGAGGAAAGAACAGAAGAATTAGGAAATCGTCATGAAGCTATTGACAACCAAATAAAAATTTCTATGAAATGATAAAGAAAGAAGATTCTCTTCAGATAGAAAGAAAGGAATTGTGGAATCAGGGAAATGCAATGCAGTAAAATTCAGCTATTTTTAGAAAACTATCGATAAAAGACCAAAGTCGAAGATCTATGACTGACAGGACTATTCTCAATAGTCATGATAATGTAAGAAAAGACTTACAGAATTGTATAGCCAAAGACAAAAAGTCAAGAGAAAACTGACAATTCTTACTATACGCTAATTCAATTTTGACTGTGATAAAACCATTTATACAACTGTTGAGGTTATATCTGGCAATAAATTATTTTATCAGATTGGTAAAAATTATAAAATTGGTACCAAAATTGTACAAGAAATGAATTGCCAACAACTTCCTGGTGAAGTCACATTTATGCTTATAAAAATTCTGTTGTATAAAGAATATCCTGAAACTAATGAGTAAATTTACATGGTATGCAAAATAAATTATGAAACAAAACATGACATCAAGATTAAATATATTTTTGGAAAAACCCTTATATATCTCAGTTTAGAAGTTGTGAATACTTGGATACAAGGAAGGTAAGTATGGATTAACATAAGGCCCATATACAGCTTGTGCCTGAAATTAAGGAGCAAGAAAGACATTTGATTCAAGATGGAAAAACTATGACAAATACTGAAAGTAATATTAACCAAATTGTCTGTGACATGCAAACATCAAATGCAATAAAGAACAGACATAAAGATATGTTTGACAAATTGAAATCAAATATATGTTTCAGGAAGGAGTAGCCGCTTTGTTAAAATCGCATCATCCTAAAGGGATATTTAACCAATATTGATTCAAGCTTTAAATCTATGCCGTCCTATGCAGAACAATCCTTGAGCAGTGAGATTTAACAAAATTTACGTGGTTAACTCTCTGTAACAGACCAGCAAGAAATTGATCAATTAAATTATGGTTTTCGTAAACTTACACAAGGAACCAAGGAGGCATTTCATGATGGAATGAGGTTGGAAGCATCAAGGAACCAACTAAAAAAACTTCTGAATAATCACTTATATATAAAAAAGCAGAATTTGAAGCCACACTTCAAGAAATTGAAATAAAAGATAGGAGAATAAGTCTGGATAATAGCAATGCTAAATTAGTAGTTATTAATAACAGGATACAGGACAAAAATGCCAAAGATCTTGAGCAGAAATTTGAGGAGCTTAACTCTGAGAAGAAATATGCACCAAAGGAATTGGAACATTGGAAAGTGCAAAAAATAGATTTTCAGGAAGGAATCAATGAGGATGTCAAGGGCTTAGAGAAGACCAGTCATCCCACTTCAAAAAGAAGGATAAGTTTACTCAGAAAATCAGAGAAATGGATTCTTTCCCATGAGTTATATTTGAAAAATATCAAGATCTTAGTTACTAGCAGAAATATAAGAAGCAGGATCAGTATAACATAAATTTAAGAGATATAGCCATGGTGATAAAGGATTTAGATGAGTTCATCAGTTTTCTGAGCTCAAAGAGAAGCTTTTTGTTTCTTACAGACATTGAAAGAGATGGTACATGGGTATTTGATGAAGAAATACAGATAACTTCAGATCATAACTCATTCACTTATTTAATTCAAAGTGCCCATCATGATACAAAGCTTTTTAAATGGGCGCATTATATCTACAACATTATAATATGGTAAAGTAGTAGCTATGGAAATGTTGATACTTCGTCTAGATTAAAATTTGACTCTTCTAATTAATTTTATGTATTCATCATTCCATGCATATACTTGCTCTTAAATGTTATGACAATACTATATTACAATTTATTACGTTATTTGTTTGATGTTTAAAAATTTGCCTGTATATGTACGTATATTTGTATAAATTTTATGTTAAGTGAGAGCTTACTGAGTGTTAATAAATTTTATAAATTTTATGTTAAGTGAGAGATTTTATAAATGAAAAGCTCTCACCTTAATATTTTTTTGTTGTGAGTAATAGGACAATTACTTGTTCTAGTTTTATTTTCTTTAGCAAAATCGACATTCCTATGACAAAGGGGCCTTCCTCGTTGGATGCAGTATAAATTTATTAAGTATCAACAAAACTTCAATAAGAGTTGAAGAGGAACATCTCAGCTCCACGCTAGGTTGGAATAGGATTGGTGTAGCAGGAGATTATCATGTAGGTTGGCGTGAGGAGCAGTAAATGAAAATGTTGTTAGATGTTTGATTCTTGTACATGTTTGCACATTGTACTGCAGTAACATATAATTAAAGATTGGCAGCTAAAAATATAAATGGACTGGTTATTTGTTGCACATCCATTCTCACCGCCTTTCAACCACTCAAAGATTAGAATTTCTTACCTTTGATTATTACATTATTTCCGCAGACACTTTCAATTACCGTCGATCTAAAACTGAAGGCATGTATTCCGAATGTGGTTGATCGAATAATTATAGAGGAAACTGTTACTGTGAATCTTTAAATTATAATAGTTACAATAGTTAGTTTATTGTCCTGACAATTATTTTTTTCAGAAATGCATCATTTCTTTTTTATATAAGAAGAATATAAAGAGCAAATGTTGCTTCCCCCTAGAACTCCATGCCTAACAAAGAAAGTTTCGCTAATAATTATGATAATGCCCGTACATAAATTAAGTAACTGCACATTAAATTTTTGAGAAACTTTGCTGTAAGCTGAATAGCGATGATTTATAGAACCGTTTATATTTTATGAAAATTAATTCGATTTTTAATTTCACTTTTTGAACACCGTTTCAGGATAAATTTTAGTTACATTCTATTCATGAAATGTCATTTTATTTTCAGATTTATTGCTTCATTTTGATATAAGAAGAATAAAAGTATTCTGCTTTGTAAATGGTCTTCAAATGATTGCCTATACATTCTGCGTTTATATATTTCTCGTTTGAACTTGTTTGTAGAACGGTACTCATTAACAACAGCCATGAATAAACTCAGTCACTTTTTACACCTGTATTTTGAATAATATTATTTGAGCGGTGTCATATATTTTCTTAACTATTAAATCTTGAGGAAGACCCTTTGCACAAACAGCAATTTATTCACACATTTTTCAAAACAGGAAATCAATGTATGATCTAAAAAACACTTTTTAACTCTTACAACATCTAAATTATTTTCATCTACTAATATTTTAAGAAATTATATGAAGTGCATTTTAAATTTTTGTCGATTTGTTCAAATAAAATTAGTTAATTTTGTTTTAAACTTGTGCTTCATGAGTTTTTGTTAGCGAAAATAACAGCTTTTCCCCTTATAAAATGAATTCATATGAAGAACATGTAACACAATTATAATTATCTAAGCTGATTGTGAAATGCATTTGATCACTGTGAAATTTTTTTGTACAAAATAAATTGTACTTCTTTAAAAGGCATTAGCACTTATTTGACTCAAGTAAAACTGAATTTTTCTTTTCTTTTTTTCATCATTCCGGATGAGATTCTATGCAAGCAAGTTTAATTAATTTTCAAATTTTAATTTCCTTTCGCACTTTTTTTATGTTGTACTCCAATTACTTTGTTTTTATGAAGCAACCCGAGTGTTTTGAAAGTACAGAGAAACTTTAGATTTTCTCATGCTGAGTCTTAAAAGTAAAGATATATTTACATTAATTAAAGCATATAAATTTATCACTAAAAATGAATATTAGGCAGGTTGATATTTTAAGTTCTTCCTATTATCTCAAATACATTTTGAAATACATTTTCCAAAATGGTTAGGATTACAAATATTAGTTTTCTGTCAACTTTTTGCCTATTTGTATATTTTATTTTACAGTAATATTTTCTAACCTTTAATTGAGTTGTATGATTATTTTTTTTCCTTAGAGCAAAATCATTATATTTAATAAAACAAACCTATGATTTTATTGTTATTTAGTACTGAAATGTATTCAATATTGTAAAAATGTAAACAAACGTATTGAAAAAGGATCAATAACAATAAAAAAACAACGAAGCTACATTTTAAACATAAAATTATTTTACATCCCGTTAAGGATTCAACTCAAAGATGTGTGTCATATTTAAACTTTTGATTTCAAACTTTTAAGTGCTTATTGCTTAATTGTGTTGTTTGAAAAGGATTCAAATGGATCTAAACTAAACCAGAGTTTATTGAGATTTGATTGTGGTACAGGCAGTTCATTACCATTGGTATACAATATATATTATTGTATATTGGGTTACAAATATACTGAAACATTCCAGTTATGATGAGTAATACGTAAAATATTTCCAGTCGTTGCAAGAGTAGCACTAAATCAATACCAGTGCAACACTTTTATGAATAAGGAAATCAAATTGGAAAAAATATTTAGCTATATCACAACTAGACCTAGACAACTATAAGGTTACGAATCAGAAAATAATACAACATACTACAAGAAAAATTCGAACTGTAGAATTACGATTTTCAACAATTTTTGTAAAGTTATTCACTCTAGAAAGCATTTGTTGTAAAATAGAAAGCAATTTTATTCAAATAAATATATTTAATAAATATTGTAATAATAATATAAATTTTATTTCCTTAAAAAGGATATTTAGAGGAAGTTTTCAATTGAACTTTTAAGCAATAAGTAAATATTTAATATTGTTTACATTTGAAAATATTTTTGTATACAAGAAAGAACACATATTGAACTGAATTTAATATTAAGCTGATATTCTTTTAACCTGACATATCCTTTGGCCATAATCTAAAAGCTCTACCGCGCTGCTAACGTGCAGTGCAGAAACAAATTATTTAAAAAGTTTTTTTTTTCCTTATTTCTCTTCATTCACAACACATATTTATTGTTTGTTTATTAACCAATTTATATGAATGGGAAATCCTTAAATTCTATAATCCCTAAATCTCTCTCTATCACTAATTTAAAACTGTTCTCATTTTTAAAGAAAGAAACTGCAATAGTATTACAGACAAAATACATGAATGCATGTCATAACATTGATAGTTTCCTTCTTTTTACTTCGAAGGAAAATATGTTTCTGAGGCTAATTTGCAATTTCTTGGATATGTTAAATATCAGTTACAAAAGAAAACATAAATATAATGAGCTGCTAACGCAGCTCTCATTCAAACTTAAATTCTTCCGATATCACTAAACGTAGAGTTCGTAGTAAAATAGTTGTTGTTTTGGTCATTAGAAAATTAGAAAACTTTTTTTAGATTACAGTTTCCAAAAAAACTAGTCTTTAATACTTTATACTCTTTACATTATACTCTTCATAAGAAAACTAATCTTTATACTATTTTTACTAATAATTTAGATTATTTTAATTTAGAACAAGAATTATTTAATTTTGTATCGAAAGCATTATTTCATTTTCATCAAAAGCATTATTTTGTAATTGCTTTTCGACTATACACTTGAAATTAATTGTTCACTGTAGTTGATAATTATTAAACTAGAGTAATGAAAACTAATCGAAGATTATAGATGAAATAATGTTTTGCGAATTTCAAATGTAAATACGAAATAATGATTAAAAATTATGCATCAAATAATGCATCAGAAAAAAAAAACAAGTTATATATAATTTATTTTTGAAACTCTTTGTACAACAATTTTGTGTACAGACCGACTTGCATTTGTATAAATACACATACTTTAAATAAATGCGTGTCGATCCTGTGTGTTTTCTTATTGCAAAATAAAACACACAGGATCAAATTTTAAAATTTTATTTTTGTTAAATATATATTTGAAACTTTTCTTGATTTGTCATACAAAGTATAGCTCAGAATTATTCTTGATAGCGTACACATTATTACTTTGAATCTATAAATATTCTTAAGCCATTCTTAGTTTCTTATTTATTTTATATTTATTTTATTGCCATGGTCGAAGACTAGTGGCTGGTGGTTTTTGTCGAGTCGGGTTTCGAGCTTTGATGCCACCAAAGACCCACCGTGTAGCGGGGCTGGGGTACGTTAAATTTGTAAGTGCCCAAAGTCCTCTCGTTGGCAAGATGTGGAAGTTATGAGAGGAGGTTGGCTGCTCAAATGTCCTCCTCGTCACTCTACCGAGGTTCAAAATTGCGAAGTCCATCTCCAATAGCCATCATGTTGCTTCTAGTGCGATGTTAACTTATCTTAAACTACTATTGTTCAATATGAAATACATTATTATAATTTATAGGTAATATTAAATCGGGAAGCTGCATTGATAAAAAAGTTAATTGATAGTAATCTAGTTTAAAATGAACAAATTAATAACAGTTTAATTAAATATTAATTAGGCTGGGCACAAACCAATCCTACAATGGAAAAAAAGGAATTTTCATCTTAATAAAAAAATATATCTCTTTAAGCCTTCTTCCAATGACGTGTGAGGTCCATCAAATCAAAATAACAAAAACCTCGATTCATCAAGTTTTCCAGGGCTTCAGTGCCCCAACATACGTCGGGAAATGCACTTTCAAACCCAATTTGCTCCACTCAATGTTGTAAAAGGTCAACGAACGACTCGCCTTCGGGCATTTTTACTTAGAGGAACCTTGTACAGTTATCTGAACCCTATAATTTATCCTATCGACCATCTATAAAGTGGCCAGTGACCGTCAGCTCCTGCCAGTAGAATCGATCGTGATGTGTCCAGTTTCACAGTGTTTGTCAGAAACTCTACCTTTTTTTCTTCTATCACTTCAGTCGGACATCTCTCACTGGAAAACGAGGATTGATGTAAGGATTCTGTCGAATGTGGTAAAGAAGTAGCTTCTCGATGTTATATCCCCCGAGAGACACATATCTGATGGGATTTTAGAGTTTATAAGAAACTCGATACATTTGAACAATATTTTATTTTTATTTGTTTACAGGAATATATCGAATTTTTGTCCAGTTTATTCCCTAGCGTTTAATTCTGAGAAACAAACGTACTTTTGTATCTAAAAGTAATTTTATTATATAGATAAAATAATGCAATAGCAAATTAAAATGCCTTTAATGGATATACTTTCTACTAAATAAATTACAATCATTATTAAATACTGGCTTACGTTAAGCATTAAATTCTTTATATTTAAAAGAACTTATGCCTTTTCGTTGATTAAATGAAATTTTTGAGCTTCTGTTTAATTTACTTCCGAGTGTTTAATTCTATATACCGATTGTATTTTTGTACCTAAAAGTAATAATTATTATGCTGATATATTAAAATGTTCTTAATAAAAATGCAAGTACTACTAAAAAGATAAATGATTTTCATTATTTAATGCTTGTTTATATTATGCTAAACTCGGTGTATTGTCTTAATGCATTACTGTTAGTTATTTCTAGGAATATATTGAATCTCAGTCCAATTTATTTTCGAGTGCTTAATTCTGTGAACTATAACTGTATCTAAAAATAATAGTTATTAAATTGACATAAATATTATAATCGAAAGTTTTTAATGAAAGAAGATATATGCGTAAAATTTTTATTTCGTTTATTGAATACTTAATTATAGTACTGTAGATATCCATAATATTATTTATTTCAGTTATTAAATCGTGCGTTGACAGAAAATATCGTCTTTATGAAAAATCAACACAGAAACTGCACAGTAGAAGAACAAAACAATCACATTTTCAAAATTGTGTACTTAAGGGAGAAATATATGAGAGTATCAACTTTTGGGATTACTGAGATATCAACAAATCGGACATCAACTTTTCTAATGACTATAACTCCTCAAAATTTTCAAACAAAACCGGTAAACCAAAGCCAGTTTGTCACTAAATTACTGGGATTTTCTTAAATCGTAGATATAAAGTAAAAGTTCATAATAATAAGACATTTTATTTGATTATTGTATGCTCAGGAAGAAGTATACAAAAATGCTTTTGAGAATAAATAATACAAAATTCAACAACTCATGCACATGAATTATTTTTATAATGAAAATAGTTCTAAAATTGATAATTAAATACATGATCTATTTGTAAGCAAAGTTTAAAAATAAATAAGAAGAAATACAAGTGATAAGCCCTTTTTTCGAGTAATTTTGGTCGGATTTATGCATAAAATATTCTTGCCATAGAAAAAGGTTTTCGGCTTCTACATCTGTTCGCTTCAAAATTCTTATGAAGTATCATGCACTGCTCCAATGTGTTTCGAACTAATAATTTTCTACTGTTCTTTTTTAAAGATTTTATTAAAATTGTGTGTACCAGTGGAGGATTATTATGTTGTATTTCTGTTTTATATCAATAAGTCAAGTTTCTTTTACATGGGTAACGTAATTGCAAGTACTGAGAGAAAAATACATTATGTACGTAATTTACTGAATTACTAAAAGAAGTAATGTAGAATCACCAGTAAACATTTGAGATTGAAACTCGATTGACCTATAAATCAGTAAACAGATTTACCGGTACTGTGAGCTGCAGAAACAGTATAAGTATATCAGATTAAATTCATTATTTGAATCAACATTTAGTAATTTCTAATTTTAAATTGCAATGTCGTAAAAGAAAAGACTTGAAAAGCTGTGCTACCATCTTCAAAATTGTGTTACAACTGATTGCTCTAGGTTGTCTTATTCCTTAAACTATGTATTGTTCCATCTAGATATTAATTAACCTATATACTTTGTCACATTTATTTATCCACTTGATATGGATTAACAAAAAAGTAAAGAGCGTGATTTTGTAGCTTTCGAATCGTTTTAGATTCTTTTAATATTAGGATTTAATCTTCCCATTTTTTTCTCTGTTTTGTAACGGAAATCTTCCATTGTTTTCTCTGTTTTGTTAGATTAAATTCTACATCTAACTAGTATCATGAAACTAAGATTTTTTTCAACGTAGTTTCCTTGAATGTATTGTAAGCACTTGATTATTTTATTATATGCATGTAACGTAGAAATATTCATTGAATAGTTTACACATATTATTATGATTAAAATTAAAGTTATATAAAAATTAGTTGAATTAAACCAGAGTGTATGTAGAAATTAATCATAATGACAATCATTTGTTTAAAGAAAGTTTCTAAGTTTATTTAATGTCATAGACAGAGAATAGAAGCAATTTCTGTCACATTTGTAATATGAATCAGATTAAGGTGATTTTTTTAATCAAAAAGAAATATTAACACATGTGAAAACGATGCATGGTTATTCATAATGAATCATCAGATTCGAAATGCCAAAACTTAAAAAATAAATAGATAGGAGACTGCTAATTACAAACACAGGTATTCTCAAAGCTCAATGTAACACCCAGTGTCGTCTGGAATTTGTAAATAAAAACGCTTGTTTAATGAAAGTTTTTCCAAATTTTAAGCTCAAATAACCAATGAACTCCTTGAACAAGCTAAAATGCAATAATTATTTATACGATTATTTAAACTAAAAGAATTGAAAGACAAAACTAACTAAAAAGAGAAGCAGAAAATTCCAGATCACAAACACCTGTCATCATTGCAGCAGACTGCGAATGAGAAAATTTTATTCAGCGGTAAATTTTATTATATTTTTCTGAAATAAACTTTTCACGGAAAAAGCAATAAATATAATGAAATTTAAACAAAAGCTTGAAGTTTAAAATATATGAATCATTTAAAGCTTAGTTTTTGATTTTTCGATTCTCGTCTGGTACGAAAAGATCCATTGAACGAATACTGAAATCGATATCGCTTTCTGTTCAAGCGTGCATTAGTTTTACTATTTTAGTTTCAGTTTTTCTTTACACTAACCATGAATAATTTAAATTGACTGTAAGTCCAACTGAATATAACTTATTCCACATCATGGGAATAATTTTAAACATCACTAATTTTAATAATAAAATTTAATGTGAAAATTAATTCCAGAAGTCAATATAGATTCTAAAGTAGGAGACTTTTAAAAATATTGTTTAAGAAGTAGAACAAGACTCATTTGAAAAGAAACGTCGATAATTTATGAAATTATATTTTGAATAAGTCTTTATATTAAGAATCACTGAATCCGACGAGGAAAAATTAGCTTATTTTATGACAGTTTCCATTTTTTAAAATTTAAAACCATGGTCTTATTTTAACACAAGGTTTTGTATTATTGTATATTTGAATATATGTTTATGTACAGAAAATCACTTATATAAACATAAGAACTTATGCAGGAGAAATGTGTAATTAAAAGTGTTATATATACATTGGTAAGCTCTCTATTAATATTTAAGTATATGTTGTTAAACATCTGCTTCAATGATGTTTTTAACTTTATTTAGAATACTTATAAATATAAATTTTAGTTACTGTTCATAATTATAAAACAATTAATAAAAAATTTTAAAAAATAAATTTTTTGATTCAATTTTTCTATAATTTTAATAAATTTGTTGTATCGAAACCTAAATTTGTGAGTAAAATACAGATAGAAAATTTGTTCACACTGTAAAAAAACAGCCTTATTTAAGAATGTACAAAATATATGCAATACGGGTAAGATTAATTGCACGGAAAGGTGTACAGAATCCTAAAAAACTCATTTTGAGGAAAATGTAAATAAAGATGTGTTTTTTTCCCTGTGGTATGAAGCATTTATTCACTATAAAAAAATTTAATTCAGTATTCTAACTCTTTATTTATTTTGTTCTAGTAAGTAATACATCAATAAAATCAACAAAACGTCCCCTATTTTATGACAGGAATGTATAAAAAATACATAATTCGAAGCGTTTTAGTGCTTCAATTACTTTAAAGTAATTTATTATTATATGCAAATTCATCAGTTTTACGCTAATATTGATAACGAATATCAAGTAAGAGAAGAATAAGAGTATATATAATAAGAGTATAAGAGAGGAATAAGAAAATATAAGTAGGAGAGGAACGAATAAGTATCAATTGAAATTACTGTAGAGTAGTGTATTAAATTAATTTCATCCTTAAAGTAATTTTTAATGTGGATAGTAATCACACATAATGTTTTCACAGTATCTATACATGAAAAAGAGGATTCAAAAACATATATATATATATATATATATATATATATATATGTATATATATATACATATATATATGTATATATATACATACATACATATATATATATATATAGTTATATATATATATACACACACAACACACACACACACATATATATATATATATATATATTTGTGTGTGTGTGTGTATGTGTGTTGAGGTATATGTTTATTAACAGACAGTAACAAATATATAGTTACTTATATATTAATATTTATGCAGTTAGTTAATTTATATGTATAAACAATATTCAATAATTTATAACATATATCTCTATAATCTGTGAATTATAAAAATATCAAATCAGTGCAACAAAATAAACTTACGAATTACCTTTCTTACAGTTTTACCTTTTGAGCTATAGTCTAAATGCCTCTGGTTTTTTGTATACAATTCGAATTCAGTCTTCAATAAATATTAATTATAATTTTTTTTTAAACTCTTTCAACCATACATCCTACAAAATATGAGATCACCAAAGTAAAAGAATCAATCTAGTTTATTCAGCTTTATTTGATTTTCAGACAAACTTAACCTCACAACTCAAGTCACAAACTGTTCGAGCCTTCACTAGCAAACAATGATTGTGAAGAGTCACTTTCCACTAAGAGATACATTTCACCCGGTTTGGTCTTAACGACTATGATTTTCATTCATGTCACGGCTCTGTAAGACCCCCTCAACTCCTCCCCAAGGAGAATAGTGATGAAGTGATGCATCACTGGTACTAAGGGACCAAGAGTCCAGAAAAGCTGATGACGGGAGCTGGAAAGACGTAAATCATGCTGTCTCCATTCCCAGCAAATTCGCTTTCAGAAGGAAAAGATAAGGTTGTTGTTAGGAGTCACTAAATTTTGCAGGGATGAGGTGTAAAGATAGTAGTGTACCTGTATGCTGAATGAGTTGTCGAGAAATAGTGATAGAAAATATGGTTTCATTTGCCATGCCAAATTTTTCCTCTTTGCTGGATGGTAATCGAAAGTATTTCTTTAAAAGTTTAACATTTACCCGTTAATGTAAAATTTTATAACAATTTTATGGTTCATACATCATTTTAATTTCATATTTTTAACGTTAAGTATCTTTGAATACAAGATAGTTTCTTTTTTCACATTTGCTTCCATAGTATTTATTTCTAATTAATTACTGATAACAAGTATGAATACTTAAGACTATGTTAAGGATTACGGTACAAATAAAAAGATATTTCCAGTATGAAAATGCACTTGGATTTCTAACATATTTAAATTTCCTTACTGTGATTATAAAAACATACTTTTTTTTTCTGTTTTAACTTATCACCTATTTGTACGATATTTAATAAATTTCATATTAATTTTCTATTTTAATTCAAAACTTTAATGATTATAAAGAATAAAAATGCGATATAATAGAAGTTAAAGAATAAAACGAATTTAAATATTTAAGAAATAGAAGATCTGGAGCAATTTTCAAGGATCAAAATCCCAACCGAATTCCCGACATATAGTAATTGTATTAATGAAATATTGTATAACGCCATATTGTATATAAAGAAAACTATACTTTCATGTTTAAAACTTTCTGTCAGAATTCATCAGAATTTTTTTCTACTTTTGACGCATATCTGTTTTCCTAGGCTTTACTTAGATCAAAAATTGGGCCGCGGTTGCCTAGTGGTCAAGGTCGTGGACTAGCGGCCGGCGGTTTTCGCTCAGTCGCGGGTTCGATCCTTGGTCGCTAAAGACCCGCCGTGTAGCCGGGGCTCATGCACGTTAAATCTATCGGAGCCCAAAGTCCTCCCGTTGGTGCGGTGTGGATGTTAGGAGAGGGCGGTGCCAGCTCAGGTGTCGTCCTCGTCACTTCACCGTGGTTCGAAATTACGAGGTCCGTCGCCAATAGCCCACATGTTGCTTATAGTGCGACGTTAATAAAAAAACTAAACTAGATCCAAAATTTGCGTCGTTTTTCAAATAAGTCTATTTATTCATTTTGATGAGAGAGAAGAATTTTACATATGGATGATAAATGACTTCTAATTTCATGAGATACAAAGTACACATTTTGAGGAGATGGGCAGCACAGATTCAAACTTCACTGTCGCCGAATTGAGGTCATGGGCGGCACAGGTTCAAACGAAAAAGCCAGATGAGAGAACAATTTTGCAATAATGTCTGAATAGATCATCAACGCAGTGTTAGCCTGTACGGTGAAACAGAAAAAAGGGGAAATTTTTTCGTTACCTTCCTATTTATACATGAGATTTTTCCCTCTTACGTAACAGATCAAATGACATAAGGTGTAGGGATTCTGCGGGATTTACATAGCCTTTTCAACCTAGTAAGGATTATCCCAACAAGTCTTGAACAGTAAGAACTGTGTACTCAGCAATTTTTTTGTGAGCGCATGATCGATTTTATTATATTTATGAGCTCGTGATCACAAATTAAATGATAAATTGGATTTGTATCAGGAAATGAAGTGAATGGTTTACTTTTAAATAAGAGAATGAAAACAATTAGGAAATTAAATTATATTTCAGTGAAACTATTACAAATTAAAATTTAATCATTACACACACACAATATCACGAGTTATATATATATATATATAATATATATATATATATATATATATATATATATTGGTCATTCAATGTATTTATGAACCATTATTTCTGATAACTGAGAAAGCCATACAAGTATGTTTAAATTGTTCTATACTTCTGTTCTGTTCGCTGATTGAATATTCAAATTTATGATATATATGATTCATTCGTAATGCAAAACGTAATCTATTAGTAATAATATTGTGTTAAACTGTCAAGAAACAAAATTTGTGATAGATGAAATAATATTTCTTATATAAAAAATTTCCTCTATTACTATGATTTATATTTTGCACTTTACTTTTTGCATATGAATTGAGCGGAGCTCTAAGTCAGAGGTATCCAACCTTTTAAACCTTGGAGGACCCTTTGAGCTTACCATTTTCTTGAAGGAAACCCTTGATCAAAGAGAGGGGAAAATAGGATACCAAAACTTTATCCTACTCAAATTTACAAAATTATTATTTCATTTCTATTTTATCACAATAGAAACGTCTTATTTAGATAATAAATGGTAAGGTATCTAATGCTTTTTTTCCTAAAATATATTCTATAAATAATATACAAAAGCACCAATATTTTAAATCTTAACAAATTAATAAAAAAATAATTTTTAATGACTTGGCTGTGATTGTTTTCTTAATGCAAAGTATTTTTACAACTAGGATAATTGTTGAAATCGGCAACCTAAAGTCATCTTCAGCATCTAATCTGTTTCTGTATATTGTTTTTGTCACAGCGTAAAAAGAGAAAGATTTTTTGCTCACATATGTTGAAATATATGATATTAAATGTTTCACAGCTCTTTTAGCAATTTCAAGATATTCTAATGTCATTCTAAAATGCATCACATCAACTTGAATCAAATTTAGTTTCAATTGAGTGTCGCTCAATATATCAATTTCCTCTTTATTTTATTAGATGTTATGGTCTTGATAAGGATTTTGGATCCTAGATAATATTTCTTTTTGAACAGGAAAATATTCAAGAAATGTTTTTAGCAGATCTGATAAATGTTCGACCAAACTAATTTTTACGTTTTTTTTCGGGATTAGCGTTACAATTTTCCAAAATATAATGCAAATTAGTAAAGCCTTCAATATTATCTTTTAAAATTTAATCGGCCCAAGTTTCAATTTGAAAAGAGTGACATTAATTTTACTTTATACCTTGAAAATTGTGTAATAAATACCCAAATAAGTGGACGATTACTTACCTGAGCCAAAGAATAGAGACTAATATGTGAACTAATACGTCTTAATTAATATATTTGAAGCAAGTGACTTTTATAAAATTTAAGATTTTATTTTATCCATAAAATATTTATTTATATTTATTTTTATAAGCAAAGTGTCTTTATGAATTTGATATTTTATTAAAAATTAAAATTTTACTAAAAGTTTGGCGCTTTGATTAAGCAAATAGTGATCTCTTGCGAAACCTCTGTCAAAGTATCAGGGAACCCACTTTGAAGACGTTTGCTCTAAGTGAAATAGGATTTATATGGTACAATTTAATTGCCTTAAATTCATTTAAAAATTCGTTAGAGAAATTTATAATTTCTGCTTAATTTTTTCTAGTGTCTTACATGAATTCTAGTAAAATATAAAGGTTAGGCTCAAGAGAAACTATATAATCGTTATTTAAATAGAAATAGGGGGAAATTTTCATACTGTTAGCTAATTCTTGGAAAAACAATTACTATGATTTAGTTCTGTGATAATTGCTTATTATGTTTCATCACGAATATTTTTAAGAAACTGAAAGAGTATTTGACTAAAAGTTCCTTATTGGCTTAATTTCCTCAGAAATATATTCGTTTGGTAAAGATTTATATGAAGCTCCATAGTATTAAACACGCATTTTCCGACCATGCAACATTAATTACTATCTTGTTAAAATATTAGCTTATTTCTTTTGTTTTCAGTAATTATTATTTATTAAATGAAAAATCGTAGGAAGAAAAACGCTATACAAAGTTTAATGAAAAAACCAAACCTAAATATTTTTTTTATAAATGAATATAAGGCATGAAACATATATTCTAAAATTAAGTCTTCCTAAATCTACTGAAAATAGAAAACACCAAGGAAAAGCAGTTAATTGCAATTTAACATGGGCATTATTTCAAAAAATGCGAGTTTCAGTAGAATCCTCTCTAATTTTCACTACTATTAGCAAAGGAAATTAATTACCCTTAAGCTCTGTGCATACAATAAAATTAATGGCTTCCAGTAAGCTGTTAGCAAATTAAGATGGAGGAAAAATTGTGTTTAGTTATTATTTGAAGTTTGTGGTAAAAAGAAAAGAGTAAAAGTTACATTTACATTTAAAAGTCATGCAATAAGAAGGAATATGTTTTATATCATTTTTCGATATAAATTGTTTTAGAACACAAATCCTTTTATAAAAAGTCATAATAAGTAGAAATGTATTCCATATTTAAGAAAAATTCCTTATTTCTGCTAAATTGAGTTATTCAAATCTCTTTATTTTTTTGTGTTCACTCTAGCCTAGTGGTCATGGTCCCGAACTCGCAGCCGACATTGTTTCCGTCAAATCGTGGGTTCAATCTCTGATGCCACGGATGACTTCATGTCGCGGGGCTGAAGCATGTTAAAACTATCGAGATCCTAAGTCCTCCCGTTGGCATGGTGTAGATGTTTGTATATGAAGGCGCCAGTTTATGTGTAATTCTTATTATTTGACCGAAGTTCAAAATTACGAGGACTATTGCCAATTACCTCGTGTTTACTTCTAAGGGCGACATTAATAAAATTATTAATGAACAAGGGCGACATTAATAAAATTATTAATGAATCAATAATTCTTTTATCTTTAACATTTACAATTTGTTAAGATGTTAATTAAAAACCAAATGAATAAGACATTGACAATTATTCGATTATAACATAAAATCTATCTGAATAAAATAATGTGTAATAAGTTTAGTCTTCATTGAATGTTTCAGAAAGGATTAAGGTATAAAGTAAAAATGTGCGACATTTTTTTTAAATCAGTTCAAAGTCTTAAGACTAAGTTTGAAATTTATTGTTCATTTAAAATTTGTTATTATTTTAGCAAAAGTAAAATCAAACTACTTTACCAATATTTGTCTCTCTATCTCTCAAATACTTTATTTGTCTTATTAATTAAGCTTAAGAAGATTCTTAAATAAGAATCTAAATTTCACACTTATATTTTTAAATATTCATACGAAAACCATTGTCAGCATAAATCGGTGGACCATTCAATACCCTTTGAAACGTTATATGGATATAAAATTTGTATATCCTGCAATATGTTACTACAAAAAATGATTGATTAATTATGCAATCATTTTTAAATAAAACATCTTGTAAATATTTATCAATTATTCGAATATTATCCCAAAACCTAGTTATACATTTGTTTCTCTACAAAAACTGAAAAAAGTGAATAAACACACGTATTTTTTTATAAACACATTAAAAAATGGAAGTTTTTCAAAATGGGTAAAGTGGATACAAGGTCTAAACAAACGTTGTAACACTCAAAGTAATTTATTTTAACATCAACCAGCAACTTCAGTGCACTAATGGAGTCTCATGCCAAGCATAGTTCTCATTCCAAACAAAACAAGGAAGTTGCCAACACGTTAAAGATAAACACTAATTAGATGGCGTGGGAGTAACATAAGAAAAAATTATTTTACACAGAATACGCGTATTGATGAAGACGAGAAAGAAATTGAACATAATACATAAATAAAACATACAAAACAACAGTTGATAGTGAAAATACAATTGATTTAAATATAAGAAAATATATGCAGATATTTTTGGTGTGTGACATGACAATGTTATTTATTATCTTATGCAAAATACATATCAATGAAAATTAAAGAAATTGAATATAAACATACGTGAAATGCAGACAATAAAACAAATGATCCAAATAGTGTACTTAAAATATAAATAACTGTCACTTGAAATGAAAATTCGAATATTTCTTATGCGTAAAATACTTTATATTCGAAATTTTATAATTTATGGAACATTATTTGGAAAGTAGAAATATAATATTTCAGTAACTAATTTTAATAATCTTTCAGAATCAACTGCCAATGGTGAGATACTTCTTAAGGTCGATTCATTGATGAAATGAAATTTTTATCCGATTTAAGTAATGATTAATCTGTGTTTATCTTTTGATGCTAGCAAAGATTTACGAGAAATGTTTTCTAAGAGACTGTTCCAAGAGTAAGACAATAAAAAAGATCGTACAATAATCCCATTTCCTAGTGCTCGACATTTTAAAATATATCTCTTACAACTAAGTCTATCATTTCAAGATTTTCTTAAATAAGATTATGACTTTCCTTCTATTATCTATCAACTTCACAGTGACGAACTTCTTGATCTTGTTAAATTCAAGTACAAAAAGATTTCATTTGCTTCTAACGTTAATAGTTACGCTTCAAGGAATAACATGGACATCTTAAAAACTTTTCTCTAATCTTTTAAAGGATAATCCTCTTATGTTTCACAAGGCTCATATAAGGAATTATTAAAGAGGATGACAGTCGTTCCTTTGGAGGATTTATAACGACACAACACTAATTATCATATCAAAATAGCGATAGCAAAGTATTGTATAGAATTTAATATTCTTGAATGCTATTGTAATGTAGATTAGAAAATATTTGACTCTCAAAGATTCTTTTAATAAAGTTTATTCTTAAGACCACTTTAATTTTTAATTTCAAATCCAACTGTAAATGTGTTTAAGTAAATAATAATTATTCTTTAAGAGTAATTAAGGAATTTACATTTTTTCTCATTCATGATTGGTTAATGCAGTGTTTGTAAAATGATCCAAATGAACTAAAACTAAAATACAGATTATTGAAATTTAGCTTCAGATTGTTATTGTTAGTATACAATATTTTTACAAATACTGAAACATACTAGTAATTCTGAGTCATACATCAAATATTTCTGGTCGTTATAATAGTTGCAGTAAAGTTATATCACAATTAGAACTAGATAACTATAAGATGCTGCATTATACAAAATAATGCTTGAATAATACAAAAAAAAAAAAAAAAAAAAAAAAAAAAAAAAAAAAAAAAAAAAAAACTACAACTGGAATTGTGAGATTTCGATTTTAAATAATTTGTAACATAATAGAGCTCCAGAAACAGTTATAAAATAGCAAGCGATTTTTTTCAAACTAATGGATTTAATAAATATTGTAATGAAAATTTTAAATTAATCTACTTTCAAACTATATGATGAGAAAGTTAATAATCGGAATTTTCAAAAGCAAATAAACATGTATTTATAGTTTATTTTTGAAAATTCTTTTACCTACAAATAGGAAGAATAAGAATATAAATTCTCATGTTATGCTTTCCTGGAAGAAAGATTTGTTATCATACATCAAGATTGTCATAATTACTTTCATTTAGTATATTCGAAATTACAGAAGGCATATAAAAATAATTTTAGATTATGCCTCCTTTTCACAATTTATTTTCTATAAGAATTTAATTACTTACAATATTTCAACTAAATGATGAAAGGTTCTGTTTTTTTTTTATTTATATTTTAAGGAAGTTCAAAAACTATGTCCTGAAAACAGTACTATTAACTTCATCTGATAATAAATCAACGCTTAATTAGCGATTAGTAGTTCAGTATTATAAATTGTTTAATTATATTTAATGACGGGTATTCAAAAAAATAAAGAATATGAAGATTTTTATCTCTAAAAATTGCATTTTTCTTCCTCTATTTGAATTTAAATTGATAACCCTCTTATTGGCAATTGGGCTAAAGATCTATTTCATTTTTGTACTTTAATTCACACTTTAAGTAATTTAGTGCAGACACAATACCGAGGCAAAATATCAATTTTTTTCTAAGTTTCATTCAAGCATAATCCTGTCGTGGAGATTTCCACTGGCTGAGAACGCGCTCATTATGAGGGAAACCCAAATATTATTTGGTGACTTGCCCTGTTATTGATAATTCCCTGTTTGTTGTCGTTAGCTAAAACACTAGAATTTTATCTAGAAATGGAATTAGAACTGTTTATTAGATTGCTTTGGAATGACGTTATGATGAGGCTATTCATTTGAAATTAGGCTCACATTTCCAGAAGCAGCTCCAGTGTCTTCTTACCGCGGAGTGTCACGCTGTGCTAAGACGATTTTAGATATTAAGCCTAATTCATGAAAAAAATTCCTCTAAAATCTGCTGTTTATTAAAATATTTTGGTATTTACATATATTATTTAAAATGCATTAAACTTAATATATACAAAAGAAAAAAAAAGGATTTAATCGAAAATTGAATGGTTTATACTTAAATTTACATAAAAAATCCTAATTTTAAGAAAATACCATTATATGGATATATATATATATATATATATATATATATATATATATAAGATAAATCTTATTTTGTTGTATGGTATACTTGTAAAAAAAATTCCATGCATAGTACAACGTCACATGTCTTACATAAATATTTTGATGCTTCAAGCAAGATTTTGAGCAAAGGGTACATCTTAGTCCCCCCCTTTTTTTTTACTTTAATATCTATATACAGATTTTGATTATTTTCGCTAACATTACAGTCAGATTCATTCATTAATTCGCAAATCTGAGTATGAGATAAATACTTTCCTTTCGTCATGACTGTCGCTACAAATAAAAAATTACCGAATGAAACGGACAGCTGAGAACATCTGCTGCCAAAGGCCCTAACCCCCATAAAGGGTCATAAATTCTCCTTCGAGCTTCTAAGAAGCAAGCAAGAAAGAAGGAAAGCAAACCGAAAGCAAGTGCACCCTTTAAATCATGTCATTACACTTAAAGAGCCGCGACGCAACACTTCCTTTTAACACTTACCCCACTCCTGGTAGCCAGAAGTGAAATCGAAGACCATAACACCAAGGTCAACACTCCAAATAACCTATCTATATAGATTTCGTGGTATTGGAACGCCATATAGTAACATTAAAAAATCAAATAAAACGTTCTCATCAAGCGTATCTCTATTGATACGCTGGGCCGTAGAAGACACTCACGGAGAGTATCACCCGTGATACACTGGGCACAGAAGAGCCGACACGAGCGTATCGCCTGTGATACGCTGGGATCGAAAAATTTAAAGAATACATATAATTTCCTGAATTTTATAATACATGATTTTTTTTGTATTTCCCATTCTTAATAAGAAATATACTTTCTCATTTTATGTTAGAGGGAAAAAGAGGAGAAAATACCAGTCAATTTAGATTAGAAGTATCATAGTAATTTGCATTTAGTGTATTTAATTTTAATAGGAGGTTAACGAAAAAATTATTTTACCAAATTCACTTCAATCAGCATCATATCACTAACAATAATTGAACTAAAAGAGGAAATAATCTAATCATGGATCAGATACCTGGTTTTTACCTTCCGTAGAATACATTTATTGTTTTAATCTGTAAACTTTGAAGAAACTGGAAACGTTTTAAAATGATGATAAACAAAAGGCTTTAGGTGAATAAAATAAAGGTAAAATATTTTTTTTTCATGGCGTTTAACACTACGTTTTGAACAATGAAATGACTTATAAAGAATTTTCTGTGATTGAAATAGTTCTTAATTTCTTAGCAAAATCAAACTTTATTGAATATTTGATAGTGAAACATAACAATTTATTATTCTTGATTCAGAGAGAGAGAGAAAGAAAACTCGATATTCAAAGAACACATAAACGTCTCTCCTTCTATTTAATAAAATTAGTAGCTAATTATTTTCATTTTCGGAAATACAGGCGAAAACTAAGTAATAATCATATATCAGTAGCCTTCAAATTTTTTCGATTCATGGAACACATAGAACTAAATGGGGTTTTAAAGTCAATCAATATGTTATAGCTAATTTTTGTAAAAATGACTTTATGTAAAGCACTTGAAGCTTCGACAGATTTCATGTGCAGCAGCATTTCAGTACATGGTTGAATTTCAACACAATCAGAACTCGAACCCATGACTCAATGAAAAAACACCGATCGTGAGTTCGTGAGCATGACCATTAGACTATCATGGTCAATGATATTGTTAGTTGTAAATGTTAGCTTATGATTCAATACGTGCTTCTATAGGCAGAGTTACCAGCAGACAGAAAATGAAATCTGTTCCGGAAGATGATCTCTTTTGGATCAGATTTCAGTTCTCTATCATTGACCTCAGTGATACATGAGGGTCGTCTTGCAAGACATATATATCAACAGGATTTTTTATGTAATTAATCTGCTTAAAATCGTCAATTTCTAAAAGATATCCAAATTTGTGTTCCATGTAATTAATTATTTCCAATGCTGTTTAATCTGTATGTTTCTGCTAACAACATTTTAATATTATTAAACTTTTTAAATTAATCAAGAAAAACCTCTGGTGTTGGTGCCTAACCAAATATTTATTTTTAATCAACGTTTTCAATGAAACAAAAGCGAGATTCATTAAAATCTTATGTGATTGAAGCAATCGCCTTTGAACAAATAATCATTTATTTTCATCATTAACGTAGGATAATTATTCCTTGTTCATCCGTTCCAATAGAACCTTGTATGAGAATACATACTCATTTTTTGAAATTTTTTGAATGAATAGTAAAAAGGTATTGGATAATGTTTCGAAATTTAAGATTTATCGGTAATTTTAGAACTTCTGTTCTCTTTCCTTTTAATTACTTTGGATTTAAGATTTTATTTGTAGGTAGCGATAAATAATTTTAAAATCCACTATTCCCATGTATTTGAAAAATACAATAAAAAAATGTACAAAAAAATAACAACGAATTTCTAAATTCTACATGTTGCGTGTTTTATTGTTTTTCTTAAAAGAGTCGTTTTCATTAAAGTATACTAACTCAAAGTATATATCTATATCTTTCTCTCTCTCTCTCTCTCTCTCTCTGTATATATACATATATATATATATATATTAGGAGGATGTGTCAGTGGTATTTTTTACATTTTTTTTGTTAAATTATTATGCATTTCATATTTCTTTAATTAATATGTTTTTTAGATTATTTTAAGGTTTTTAATTTTTTAGTTATTTATTTATGTTTATCTTTGCTGTTTGCAGTTTAATTGAATTTGTTTAATATTGTACAATATATACTTTCTTCTTTTTTTCTTGGTTTGTTTTTCTGAAATTTCTGATTTTTCGTTTGTTACCATATTTTATTGCATTGCAATTCACTGAAGTGGGACAGTTTGATCAGGAATAAAGTTATAAACACTCATTATATTCTATTCCAAAGTATGGAACAATATTAATTACAATATTCTAAATTTTTACCTTTCTTTCACTGGACTTTCAAAGTTTTCATTTTTTGTTTTTAGATTTGAAATATAGATTCTTAATTAATTATAATAATTTTATATTAGTTATATGAGTTAAGTTTCTATGAGTTAATTATAATAATTTTATATGAGTTTTATATTAATTTTACCGCTTTTTTAAAGATTTATTTAATTATTTAGCTCATTAATGTAGTGCATAGTATATGATTGTTATGATGAATTTGTTGATATACAATGATTGATTGAGAATTAAAATGTTGATATGTTGTTCATATATATATATATGTGTGTGTGTGTGTGTGCGCGCGCGCGTGTGTGTGCGTGCGTGTGTGTGTGTGGTTTGTCATCAATTAAGATATATAATATTTAAAACAGGAAAATATGAAATCATAAAATATAATCAAGAGAATCAAATAAATATGAATCTCTATAAATGAATTCTAAAACACTGATTTCTTATTTCATGTCCTTTTAAATCTTTGTTAGCAAATCCACTAATAATAATTTAGAAGCCTGTTCAGCATCTTTGAATTTTGACTTATGAATGAAAACTGTGATTTAATTAAATGTTTTAGTTACATATGAGAAAATAATCTTCAGTTGGTCTCAAAGCAAACGTATTTAAATCAGATAAAACTTATAAACGTGATTCAAAGTTCATATGGACCAAAAGATAAAATTGATTTTAGTTATGTAGGGGCATTTGAAAAAAAGGGATAATGTCAGCAATTAGATAGCTACATTCAGTCTAAGATGAATATACCTAAGAATAAAAATTTATGATAGAAAGCTCTGAAAATGATATCAAACACTTTAATTCAAATTTCATTAAATAATTTTATATGCACAGGGATATATTAGTTGTGGCTCATTAGTTAAAGCAATATAACCTAAGAATCAATATCTTTGTAAAAATAAAAAATAAATAAAAATGAAGTTTGTAATGAAAAAGTTGTCTAGAATAACTTTTATAAAGGTATTGCTTTAATTACTTATATTATTTTTCTAATTTAATAAAAATACATCAAAATTGTTTTCTCTGTTTTACGTCACAAATAAGGAGTTTAACTTTACATAAGAAATGCTATGATTCTAATTTTATATTTAGTACTAAACTTACCTGAGCTAATTGGAAGAACTGTGAGGACTTGGCAATAGGATCCGTAACTCCCGTGCAAGCTGCTCCGAAAAGGATTAATTTATGGGGCTTTTGATGAAGCATGTCAAAAAATGCTTTCATTCCCACAGCCGCATCACACTAAAAAGAAATATAAATTTATAATTAATAGAAAATTAATGCTATACAATACCTATGCGATGTTTCATTGCTCAGAAATGTCAAAAATATAAATATACACTTTTTTAGAATCTGAAAATAAAAATTAACATTTCCTGTATTTTTCCAAAACATAATGTTTTTCATGACAGCAAAACTTTGAAAAAACTTTTAAATATATATTTTATTTTACATTTACCTCAATTTGTCATGCAACCTATAAAAAAAAAGGAGAGAATAACAGAACCCCCATATCTTGTATGCTAATTTTCGCCTAGAATCATGATATGTTTCTCAATATAATAAATATTTCGCATTCCTGGATACAAAAGCGAAAAATAAATATTTATTGGAATGAGCATATTATACAATAACAATGAAATAAAAAATCATTTGGACATAATTATTTAGTATAATAAAGATTTTGAATTTTTAGGTATTAACTTGCATTAGAAGCTTACTTCACAATCTCCAAATTAATACATGAATAAATATATAATAAATTGCGAAATAAACGTACATATAAGCTAATAATAAGTTACAAAGCTGTAGCAAAGAAATTAATTTAAAATATAACATTAAAATTAGTAAAAATTCTATTATACCCAAATTTATAAATAAATTCATCGAAATATGGATGTTATAATTCAATATGTAAAAACACTATAATTTATTTAAAATAAAGGTATTAAGTTTAAATGAAACAAAAGGAAAAATATAGAAATCATGTATTGATTCAGTAAGTTTATTGTGAAAAAAATAATAATCAATATTACGTAATAAATAGTAATATATTCGAATAATAAATTACCGATTAATAACAATATAAAAATTTAACTATATTTAAACGTAAAATTAAAAACAGAAACTTAAAATTATTTAATTACTACAATAATCATTTTTATGACAAAAGGACCACTAAAAACTACAAAGCAGAAATGAAGAAATAAAGATATGACACTAATGTCAAAAATGAAATTAAAGATGCTGTCTCCGTCTTATAACAGAGAACATATATATATATATATATATATATTATATTTTTATATCAATGGAGAATACATTTATATTTTTATATACATTTATATATACATATTATATTTTTATATCAATGGAGAATACATTTATATTTTTATATACATTTATATATACATATTATATTTTTATATCAATGGAGAATTGAAATACCTGAATGTTAAAATTAAAGAGAGGACTAATATTAGAGAACTAGAAATTTCTATTAAAAAGTTATAATATTAAGTTCATCCTTTAGTATATTGATACGGTAACAATTATTTTCAAGAGATTTTATGTTAATTTGACTTATGTAATATTAATTATTATAATTATGCCTTTAAAATATGTAATTAATAGTGATAGAGAATTCACAAATAGAGTTACAGTTTTATATAAGAAAATAAGTTATTCTATGAATAGGTTTAAAGTTCTTCACTTATTTTTAACTTCTAAATTTCAGAAAGTACCAATTAAATTTAGAACTTTGACTACTGACTCCAATGATTATATTACTATACCTGAAAAGTCTTACAACGTTCCACAAAATACTACAGATAATTTTGATAAGACGGATCAAAATAAAAATAGTTATGAAAGTTTTAATTTTATAAAAGATATTTACTTAATTTATAGATGCCAGTCTTAAGATTTGTTTAATTCCATAGATTTAGATGACTTAATTAACCTTATCTGAATTTACAATAAAGTATTGAAAGTCAATAATAAAATATACAATATGAATTTCAAATTTCTTATTTGTCTGTTTGAAAGGAAAATTACATCAGTTATAATGAAAAAAAAAAAACAAATTAAAGATATACTTCAAGGGGTTATTATAATTTCATAGATAATAATGATTTGAAATTTTACAGATGACAATCATATAACTTTTCATTGTTATTTCAAAGCAGATGTTAAAAAAATTTACCTTTCATCTATCATATTTAAAACTGGTAAAAACAAACTAAAATCTATTGAAATAGATATTTTCAAATGTTTATTTAGAAACAGTCAATGTTAGTAATACATGTGACAAGAGAGATAGTTATTGTTTTTATATCAATAAAGTGTCTTTTTTATTGTAAATTAAGTGCAAATATATATATAGAAACATACAAAACTCAAACATAACAAATTTACTCAAATCATTATTAATTTACTCATTGTTTAATATGCTTCTAAATTTCAAAACAACTTAAATAATTTCTACATTATCTGTACAAAAACTGATTATCTTATGAATAAATTTAAAAAAAATTAAAATATAAGAATTATAAATTAGGCTAAATTTTTAAAAAAATATTTTAATGTTCATTTCACTTTATTTATTATTCATATTTATTCTTTTTTTTGTTTGTTTTTTATTCCCTTTTATATAACCTTTTAAATAAAAACTTCTTGGAAATTGCTTTGCTTTTTTAAACTTCTGTAATATTTTTTAAAAATTCTTAGTTATTTCAAAAATTTTAATTGTATGTTTCTTCTATTATAATATATTTCTTTTTCCGTTATTTGTATTTATGTTTATATTAGGCTCTAATTTTATATTTGTATTTCACTATTGTTTTTTACAATTCTTATAATATAGTTTATACTACAAAAAGCTTTTTATTTGTGCAATTTTATACTGGCATTACACTCGTTTTGTTGAGCAATTTCTTATATTTTTCTTAAAAAATTTTAAATTCTTAAATATTGCTCGTTTTTAAACTTCAATAATTACTAAAATTTTTCTTTGTACGATGAGTAAATTCAATTAAATAATATTTTTAATTTAAAAAATCTGGAAATATACAATGTATTATACAGTATTGGCTGTTAATTGAAGTATTATGATGGTATATGATTGTATTTTGGTGGTTGTATTTTTGTGGTATAATTTTTTTGAATCTTTTTAAGTTAAATTATAAATGGATCTATAAATATGAAAAAATATTTTTTTTTGATTACATTATTCATTTAGGTATAAATGAATCAGTTTTCTTTTTTTGGTTCCTTTCTTTGATCTTTCTGTCAAGCATTTGTTCTAAAATCTTATTTCTGCTTAATCATTGGCTTTATACGCATCATCTTGTTAAAATGGAATTGACAGAAGTGTGATGGATAGATCCGTAATATTGGTATAAACAAATATGCTTCCGTTTCAAAGTATGAGACAGTATTTATTACATTATCTTCACTTTTTGTGCTTATTTGTTTATTTTCTACTGTTTTGCTATGAATTTAATGTTGTTTGATTTTCAAATTGCTTGCTATTTTTACTAATATTTTGGCTGTATTGCATAAATAATTGTTTTATTATTTTTAAGTACATATTTGACTTATTTTCATTTGATTTATTTTTACTTTTAATAATATTATATCTGTAATATGACTCTTGGTTATGTTTTAATTTTGGGTGCTCTGTTAACACTGTAGAAATCCACATCTTTGTTCTAAATCAGGGGTGTCTAAACTACGACCGTTTGAGGACCACATTGAGAGAAAAGTTTTTTTCTGGGCCTCATTACAAAAAAACAAATAATGCTGGGCCACACATACAATATTTTTTCAACAAATTGAAATAAAAATTAACTCTATGTAGTCTTATTAAAATAAATTAACTTCTTTTTAATATAACTTTTTTAAATTTGAATTAGATATATATAAGTTCGTATTTATTTTAAATTTGTAAAAGTTTCGTTTCATTTTGTTTGGATTTCATAAAGAAGGAAAAAATTCGAATTAATGAGATGGATGAATTTGCTTTTGTTGAACAAGCAAATTGATATCAGGTTCAGTAGACGAGGTAGCAATTCTTACTGCATTTTCAAGATGTTTGTCAGTGATCTTTGTCCTATTTTTGTTTTTTGTAAGCTTCATTCTTGAAAATAATTGTTCACAAATACAAGTACAACCAAATGCTAAAGACATTAATAAAGCATGATTGTGAAAAATAGGATATTTATCGTGGGGTAGATAGTCTTTTTAAAATTCCAGTAAAGAAACATTCCAAAATTTTTTTTTCAGTTGAATGTCATTTTGCAGTTCAATGCATTCCATTTGAAGATTCGAAGGCAATTTATTTATTTATAGAGAAAATAAGATAGAAAATATGTTGAAATATTCTTCATTTTTTCAAACATATTGAAATCTACTTTCAAACTCTTGAATTAAATCAAAAATTAATGCAGCATATTTTGATCAACTAACGGGTTTATGTGCAACCAAAGTACTGAAATGTGCCAAATCTTTTACTTTTATTTGATTAAGACAAAATTTGAGTTTTCTTTAAAACGCTGTAATTGTTTGGAACATATTATTAATAAATTGACTTTTTCCTAGAAGTTTCAAATTTAAATCATTCAAATGTTCTGTTAAAACTTCTAAAAAAGACAATTTTAAAATCCAATCTCCGTCCTCAAATTCATTCACACGTTTCCCTTTTGTTTCCATAAATAATTTTATTTCAGTTCTATTACTTTGTAAAATCTTTTGAGCATTTTCCCTTTACTGAACCATCTGACTTCTGTATAAAAAATAACATCTGCAAAGTCAGTGCTCATTGCCAAAAGAAACTCTTCAATTTTCTGTGATTAAGTCTTTTTGCTCTCATAAAGCTAATGGTTTTTATAAGAACGCTTAATATACTTTCGATTTTTAAAATTTTTCCACATAAATTAACCTGATGTATAATACAATGATACCATCAAGATCGTATTGCTGGTAGTGACGGCTTCATTATTAACCATTTTAACGAGTCCCCCATTTTTACCCACCATGGCAGGGGCTCCATCGGATATGGTAGCTGATAAATTTTCATAGATAAGGGAAACCTTTTCATCGAATAAATCTACAGACGTGGTTGTGATGTTAAAGAAACCATTTCTTCCGTGATATTATAATGTTCATAGATTCCTCTTGTAAAAATTGGCAACTGTACCGTATCAGAAGTGTCAGTGCTTTCATATATCGCTAGCGAAAAAAATTTAAAATTAGTACAAAAATACATTTGAAGATTTTAAAGACTTTTGAACTGAATGTGTAAATTTAAGTATTTTCATAATTTACGTTTGGGCAGCATTTTAAAGGCTTTTGGGCCGCACATATTTTATGTATATATATATATATATATATATATATATATATATATATATATATAAATATATATATATATATATATATATATATATATATATATATATATATATATATATATACATAAAATATAGTTCGGAATATCTTCATACATTTAACAAATAATACAGTGTGAACATACCATCTGAGTATCAAGACATATACATCAACAATCCATACAAATATAGAAATAAAATAATACGAAAAAAAATGAATAAAAATAAATATGCAAATATAACTATAAAAACTGTGGGGAAGTAATAGAGGAGATATGGAAGTTGTAACCCCCATAAGGTTGCCTTAAACTGAAATTTTAAAAATGAAGCAATTTTATACTAAATTTATTTTATTTTTCCAGGAAAAAATTAAAAATTGAGATCCCGTAAGCTGTACAAACGATTTTCTTACCTTAAAAATGAAAAGAAATGGGGAAATTTGTATTTAATTTTGTGATCCGAGTTGAAGAAGGAGGAACATTTTTTGCTACGCCCCTGTAGAGCAGAAGATTAATACTCATTACAGAAATTTCCAAAAGGAAGCAAAATTAAAGGTAAAATTTAAATTACAACTTCCAAAAAATTATCAAATAAAGATAAATAAACTTAAAAGTTGAAAGAATTAAAATTTGAAAGAAAACCAAAATAATAGATTATAACATAATTAGATTTAAAACAGGCTGCAGACTTCAAGCTTGTTATTCCAAAATTAGTTCTCATAATGTCACCAATCAACGAATTATACTCTAGTAAAAAAGCTTTTAAAATTAAAGATACAATTATACAGAGACCAAAAATAAATAAACTCACTATAAATTTGTTTAAAAAGAAAACAACTAAGCAATCCCGGAGAGTGTCAAACGTAACTAAATAATATTCGAAAAAATAATCCAAAATATTACACATTAGCATAAAATAGATCACCATGGTTATAACAACACATAGAGACATTGTTTAATAAATCGCTCAAAAAAGAAATTATTAGGCAAAAAATAGCAATGTCATCTACCAAGCAATTTTTGAGCTAAATTGAAAACGCGATTATAATTACAAATATTACAAAGAGCTAACAAAATTCTTAAACATAAGACAAAACAAAAGAATAATAATAAATAAGAAAGAAACAATAAATAAAATACCTAAATATTTAATAATGAATAATAGTAATAATATTCAGATCATAAGAAGATCTTTAATAAAGAAACAGATATTTAAAAATCATATTTTGGATTACCAAAATCTTAAGACAATAAAAAAGAAATGATTTCGCGACAAACATTTACGAGAAGTATCCCTTTAACTGAAAGAAAACTAAACCAATAAATAATGGTAAGAAGATAACGTACCACTTATAAAGAAGTACAAACCAAAGTATTAAAAACAAAGAAAAGAAAATTATAAAGAAAAGAAAATAAAACATTTTTAAATTCAAAATTTAGCATTTGATAAATTTACTGCATAGAAGATTTATTGTGAAATACTCTTATATTACTACTCCAAAACATTTTAAATAAGAATATAAAAGCTTATGATACATAAGTGGTTGATCTCTTGTAGATAAATTTTGAAATTGCTCTCATTTCCATGTCTTCGTTATTTGGAAATTTTAAAATTTTATTTGCAATTTAAATTCATAGTAATATTATATTAATACTTTTATTGAAAAAGGAATTTTCTATTATATACTTCACGTTTCAACCTCCCCTAGAACAAGTCTGTGATTGTCGACATACTCCTGTGATAGTCCGAATATATAAGAACACTATCAAATATTCGGTCTTTCACAGCTGTTGTAGGGCCGCGGTAGCCTAGTGGTCAAGGTCGTGGACTAGCGGCCGGCGGTTTTCGCTCAGTCGCGGGTTCGATCCTTGGCCGCCAAAGACCCGCCGTGTAGCCGGGGATGATGCACGTTAAATCTGTTCGGGGCCCAAAGTCCTCCCGTTGGCGTGGTGTGGATGTTCGGAGAGGGGGTGCCAGCTCAGGTGTCGTCCTCGTCACTTGACCGTGGTTCAAAATTACGAGGTCCGTCGCCAATAGCCCTCGTGTTGCTTCTAGTGCGACGTTAATAAAAAAAAACTAAACTTCACAGCTGTTGTCAGTAGATGTTGACAATCACTGGTGAGTGTGCACACTCTCAAGATTTCGGTCATTCACGGTAACACACACATATATATATATATATATATATATATATACATATATGTGTGTGTGCGTATATACATATATGTGTGTACATATATGTATGTACACATATATGTATACATATATGTGTGTACATATATACATATATGTGTGTACATATATGTATCTGCATATATGTGTGTATATATATGTATCTGCATATATGTGTGTATATACATATATATATGTTATAAAATAACATATAACTACTAAATGAGAGTTAAATTAAAAGTGATAGAAATTAGATTCGTTTTAAGTAAATTATCATTGCCAGATTATATAACTACATTTTAAATAATGTAAAACAATGTGATTCGATTTGATACGATAAAGATGGAAAAGAGTGTAACTGAACTAGAGGGGAAAAGACAATTAGGTAATCAAGAATATTGTTCCTTGATAATCTTTAATTTATCAAAAGGAGCAAAATATTATAATTATTCTTAGGATTTTAAAATAAAGTGATGTACTATGTTGTTTCATTCGTAAGCCAAATTTAAAATATTTATTTTTCAATTGTGAATAAAATAGAATTTGTCAAACGCTTTTCATCTTCTCATCAGCTTCGGCAATGTCATAGTTATTTCATGAAATATCGTACGTTTTTTTGATAGACTATTGTATTTATGTATTACACGATACAAAGCTACTGTCAGTTTGAATATTACATAATTACAAGCTTAAAAAAACTTGTAGTCTAAAATTATCATCCTTTGCTCGGAAATTCTAATAATTTTTGTTTATAATTCTGAAAAATAATTAATTCATCCCCATTAGAAAACAAATTGAGGATATTCTTTTTGATTAATTTTTTTATTACTTGATAGTAAAAATTTGAAAGAAAGTTAATGGAAAATACATATAATTTATCTTTCTATGATAATTGAAAATATGAATAAATTATATAAATATGTTTATTAACTTTCTCATTTCTCCTTTAATGTATCAGAAGTTAATTATATTATAAATATTTTTTTCTCCAATTGTTCTAAAACTAAAGTATATTATTTTTAAAATGATCTGTTTAAAATCTTTTTCTTATCGTCATGTAAAATACAAAAGAAAAATTACAATAATTCTATTTTATATTTTTCAAACTTTTATATTGAGAATTAAATTCCTTAAATAACTATAAGAAACTCAATTTATCTCAATTTATAAGAATAGTTACATAATCTGAAACTTTTTACCAATATAAAGGAATATTAAATAACTTAGCTATCAAAAGCAATCTTATGAAGTAATAACAATCATTATTTTGATAAGATCTGGTGAGGGAGTATGGAACAGTACAATATAATACGATGTACAAATACAGTAGGATGGAAAATACTGTAGGATGAGATGTGCAAATGCAAGGAATAATTTCTTGTACCATGTATAAGTTTGAATTGAAATTCTGAGTCTGCGATATACTGCTCTATTTTGTGATAGTTGACCAAGAAACACGTTATTTAACTAATATAAATAACATTAACTAACATGAACATATAATAAGTCTGTTCTAATTCTGTTTCTGTTAATCCTGCTTCAAAAGTTGTATAAGGTTCTAAATATTTAAATCGGTATTCTCCAAGTTTTTTATCCTCTGACCGGATTTTTTTAACAATCTTTATCGTGAGCAACTAAAAATCTATCCACTATTTTGAAATGTGGGGGGAAAATATCTGTATATTTCTCACGCAGTTTAATAATTGCTTATTAAATGGAATTATAACAAAAATAATTGCAAAATGGAAGATTTAGTAAACTCAAACTATTATGGAGAAATGCGAGGTGGTTTCTTTTTAACTAAAAGCTTCACGATTGAAAGAAAGTAACTTAGTTCACATATCCAGTTCGGTTTCCAATATGTTTCGATAATTTATTTTGGGGGAAAATGTTTAAAATCTGTTTGTCACAAACTATAAGGGGTGTGATAAAAACCAATAAGAAATTTACAGCTTTTCAATACAGCTTTTTCTGCTAAAACTGGCTACTTTTTACGATATAACAATCAAACATTCCTCAATGATATTCTATCGAATATGACTAAGAATGATTTGTCACAACAACAGTTCTGTTATAGATTCAAAATCTTGATCCAGCAATTCTGTCATGGATAGAATGGATTACTTAACCATTCTTTTTCACTGTCCGTCGAGGAAAACCATTCATTAAAATTAGTGTCCAGACCTAGGAAATGAACCTTCATGACAGCTGAAATCTCATTGAGTAATTAACTCACACCGAATTTATTTTGCCATTCTTTAGGCTTTGTAAAAACTTTGCAATTACCAGCAAACACACGCAATGGCTATAAACTGAATTTTTTCGTAGAACGTACAAAATTCCCTTACCCTTTAAAACAGTAATGTTATAACTGAGATGATCTGTTTTTAAAATTTTCAAAGAATAGAAAATATCGCAAAGATAATCATTCTCCCATTGCGAGTTATTATGTCATGAAGGGAAGGCATGTAGTCATTCCTCGTTGAATTGTTCTCTCTAAATTATCCACTCAATTTCCTTAGATTAGCTAGTAAAAATTGTATAATGGAATAAAAAATAACTTTTATATATTAATTTATTCTTGACATGATGTATTTTAGAAGTATTGATAATATATATGGAGTAAGCATTTGTATGTTTTGACAGATACAAATTAATTTCACAATAGTTTATCTACTACAAAAACTTTAATGAGTTGATATTTAAGCCAAAATGTGAGCATAAGTGTAGCCAATTTAAATTTCTTCAATCAAAAGAAATTCAATATGTTTGTAAAATTAATGTTGACGTGACAATAGTAACCCTTAAGGTTACCTCGGATAAATGTCTGATTTAAACTGTATATCATTCATTATCCCCTATTTCAATGTCAACACTGATGAAATCAGACATCGCTAATTCAATCCTACAGATTTACAATTACCTGTGCTAATCAGAATATAGTATGTTTCCAGAGACAAGGGATTTCAATTCATTAACTAATTCATAATGCACCTTTTAGGCTTACGGTAGAAAGCTCCTAAATATAAATCAGCCTTGTGATGCACAAGTGGAGAGAAACGTGTTAATCTGGGATTCGTAGAAGCCACTAGTTCTGGCGTAACAAATCAGTGTCTGACTCTGACTGAATTCCCATTCAGCTCGGACGAGATTAAATTAAGCTAAAACAAATCGTTAACACACCATTATCCTCTCATATGGAAGGGTATCAAACAATGATTATGGAAACGAGACTGTTTTATTACGTATCTGGGTAAAGTGCCTCGTTTGTCCTTCATTGCATGTAATCCGTAGCTTCAGGATCATAATTATTAAAGGACTCTGAAAACGTTGTACGAGTTTCTGGAATTAAAATTCGAATTGTTTCGGAATATAGCTTCTTGTGGTTTGGGAGTAGAAATAATTCGAGAGGCATTGAGAAATTCTTCCTAGAGAACTAGTGCTTCTTCAGTTTTATTATAAATTTTGAGCAATGATCAAAATTATGAAATAAACCAATGGCCCACGAATTAATTAATATATGCCGTGGTAAACTGAGGAAAATATTTCCATATTAATGATGTTTTATGCATTTATGTGTTACTTAATGCGTAAATTAAAATTTCATGATATTATTAAAAACCTCAGCTTTTCGACGATAATTTAAACACGTTTCCTTGAACATATATAAGATAAAAATACATGTTCAAAGTTTTTAATATTAACTTTGTCATTTTAAATGAAAAGAAAAATCTTAAAGATTTATAATAAATAAAAGTCATATCTTCGTTAGAAAGCTAGAGTATTATGATGTAATACATCTGATAAAAGTATCAGATCTTTAAGAGTAGCAAGTTTGATAAACATGTTGTGAGCCAAATATAAGCTTTTGAAGTTCATATTTTAGTCATAAAATATATTTTACAAAAATTAATATATGAGTTCTAAATCTTCTTAGAATAGAGTACATATATATTCTTGCGTATTTTAATTCAAATAATGAATCACAGAAATCTATTTCTGAAAAGTTTTGCAAATATTTATGTTTCTCAACGTTTTCTTTTTTTACATCCATTAGTTAGATTACAACTTACAGTGCTTTCAATAAAAATTTCCGAGACTAAGAAGGTAAAATAATTAATTACCTACATTAAGTAATTTGCATTTTAAAGTTTAAATTGATATAGATATTGATCAATATTCATTAAGCTACTAAATGCTGTTTTTTTTCTTTTTTTAAAAAAAAAAGTTTCTAAAATACAAATGATGTTTAAATATCTTTCATTTGAATGTCTAAAAATATAAATATACTTATGCAGCATGTTATCGTATGCTTATATATGTATAAAATTTCAATACATATTGTAGTCAGTATAACATATACATAGTTGTCAGATATTAAATTACGTACTTAACTGTTGGAAACGATGATAAACTACATTTATCTTTTTTTATAGATTTCATCAATCAAACTTATTTATAAAAATTAATCATTGGGCAACATTATTTAAGACATAAAATAATCCTCTAATATAAACAATTGTTTGATAAAAGACAGCAACCGGTGGAAAACGTCTTTTTTTACTTCAATGGCATATCTATAACACGTAATTTTTATTTTCTAATGAAAGAATATTGAAACTAATGCAATATTTTTGAGCCAAATGTTTTCAATAAATATTGGAAAATATGTAATATTCAATAAATAATTTTGACAAGGAGCTCAAAGTTAAATTGAATTAGTCAAAATATCAATTTATGAAGAACGTTGTTAAATTATTACTCAAGAGTTACTTTTTTAAATCGGGACTGAATTATTTTTATTATTTTGTTTTTAATACAAATATTTAATTAAATATTTAATTATTTTAATTTCATGGCAATAGGAAATTTATGTGCGTATGTGATATTCTAGATGATGTATATAATTCCAAGAGAAATAAGTTTTAAAGTTTCTATCAATTAATCCTCAAATTTGCGAAGAAATTATCTCATAATGACTGAAGCATTCTTATAATTTATAGTAATTTGCTTATGAATTTAAAAAAAAGTAACGATAAAAACTTCCTGAATAATCAGAAAAAGGAGAGATTAGTTTTGTAACAATTGTTTCAAAGGTTTTTTAATATAAATATTTTTCTCGTTATTAGATTAAAATCATCTTACTCATTTCGAAAAGAGAAATTATTCCTCCAAGATTATACAAGTTGGATTTTCCGAAATTTAGAAACATCTTAAAATGTTATTAAAAATGAGCCTTGCATACGTTTTAAAGTAGTATTGCATAAGCAAGATTGAGAGAGAATATAAAAGGCAAGAAATTTGTAATGATAAAACATAAATACACATAAATTGTTGCATTATTTAAGAAAAGAGATTCAAACCACACCGATATTATTAAGAAAACTTTTAAAAAATGAGAAATGGTGTAAGTATTAATAAATTGTTTGACTCTATTACTACGGCGGGTCATCTGTGACCCAAGACATGAGGTATTACTTGTTTCACAGTTGTATTTCAAAAATAAGCTTTGTAATTTTTTGACTTTTCTTAAATTTTCAGTCTAATGTCTTAAAACCAATTGAGTTGAATTCCAAGGAATACTTTTTTTATTTATTTATTTGTCTGTTTACCTAGAATTATCAGGGGGGGGGGGGTCATTGCTGACGCAAACAAGACAATTACATTTTCTTTTATTTCAAACATGATATCAACTCTACATTTTTCAGTTATGAAATAATTACATAAGGAGATGTATTGCACCTGTTTTCCGCAAAAGGGGGAGAATGAGAAGAGGGTGCGTCCGCACATCTGGCTTACACCTGTCAGGCAGATGTGTGAGCTTTTGTGATTGGAAGATATTGTATCTATATATCGGAATGTTTGTAAAATGTTCTTATCCCTGTTATACGCTAGAAACTAAGTAAAAAGAATATTTTCTCTGTTATAAACTGAGCAGAAGGAAAACGAATTAGTGGTGCATTCCAGTTTTGCATACGCTTCGTGATGGCATACAACACTAGAGGTCCCTCGAAAGAAGAAGCTTTAAAATTGCTGAATGAACTTTCAGGAAATGATTCTTGAAATGAAAATGGATTTAATTAATGCATTAAGGAAAATTTTAATATAAGCGATGAAAGAAATATAGAGGAATGTAGGAAAATGTTCAAATAATGTCATCGTCTGAATCCAATTCAAGTGACAGCGAGCTGAATGAAAATATTCCATGTAAATGCAATACAGGAACTCATAAAACAACAAATAATTGTAAAAGTGTTGAGAAAAAAATTAACAATAAAGGAGAGCAATCATCGATTCAAAATTGTTTGGAAAAAGCAAAAGAAGGAACTATGTGCAAATTACTTCAGCAGTGATCAGGTTCTTCTGTTCGACGACATATTCAAAATATTCTAAAAAAAAATCCGAGAACTGCACTATATTCTTAAAGAAATATTACTAATAGAAGTCCTATAACTTTAAATAAATGATAAATTCTGAAAATATACAGAAACTAGCTGATACCCGCCCGCTTCGCTGGGCAGACGATAATATTATATTTTGGAACCTATACGTAAAATATCAAGAAATTTTTCAATTTTTAAATTTAATTATAATCTGAATTTAAAAATTTTAGAAATTGATTGTCTGTAATAATGGTTATCCATGACTTTCAAACATATGAGAAAAGTATTTAAGTGTTAATAATTCATTAATGAAAATGTAATTTAGTCCGTAAATCTGTCGTTGAACAGAATTCCGCATCACCGATGAGGTAGTGTGTAGTGCGATGTGTTCCCATTATTCTACATGGCGGATCCCCAGTAGGCCAAAACCATGTAAAAATTGCCAACATAAAAACAAAAATATATTTTATATATATTTTTTTATTTTTTAAACCTGAAATCTGTTGAAAATTTTTTTGTGTATTACATTTCTATTGTCTTTATTTTGAATGCATGGCAATTTTTGAGAGTGACAACTACATTTTTATTTTTTATTATATCAATTTATTTATCTTAATTATTACATTCATTATTATTTTATCTTATTGTAATTTCAGAAATAGTTAAATATTAGAAAAATATGAAATAATATGCCTACATTTCCAAAACATCTCTGTAGACAACATGCTTCGTTCGTTTTTCTGGTTGAAGGATGATTAGATTTTCACGTGAACTAACTCTTGAACATGCCATATAAAATTGAACATGTGAAAAACAGACACTTTGTAAATCTACACCAGCTAATTTTAAACTCTGCCCTTGTGCTTTATTGATGGTCATCGCAAAGCAAAGTCTAACTGGAAACTGCAAACGCTTAAATTCAAAATGATAATCTGATGGAATTAATGGTATTCTTGGAATGAATATATTTTCGCCCTCATACTTTCCTGTAAAAATAGTCGCTTCTATAACGTTTCTTTTTAGAGTTTTCACTTTGATTCAGGTGCTGTTACATAATTTAGGAGGATTTAAATTACGCAACAACATTATTGACGTACCAATCTTTAGGTAGCCTAGTGGGCAAGGTTCGGATTCGTGGCCGGCGGTTTTCGTTCAGTCGCGGGTTCGATCCTTGGCCGCCAAAGACCCACCGTGTAGCCGGGGTGGATGCACGTTAAATCTGTCGGGGCCCAAAGTCCTCCCGTTGGTGTGGTGTGGATGTTAGGAGAGGGGGGGTACCAGCTCAGTTGTCGTCCTCGTCACTTAACCGTGGTTCAAAATAATTATAGAAAGAAAATATTCTGAAAGCTGATCCTTATGGTTAAGAAGACTATTCAAAGGTTCAGGGTAGGATCTAATAGCAGGAATTTGGACTTGATCACCGCTGCAGCACATTCCTGGAGGTTCTTCTATCAATTTTAAAGCATGGCACTACAAACAGGACAAATGTTTTCTGATATTTTTTATCTGCGATTTTATCATTTAAATAGTCAATATCTGTTATATATATTTAAAACCAAAGCTTTAGAAGTCCAAGGCACTAATTTAACTTTTGATCTTTTTTCATTGCATTTAATTACAGCTGCCTGATTCATAGGGGGGTTATTAGAAAGGTATTTTCGTATTGCTGCTCTATGTACTTCAGGATGGCTTTTAGTATATTTTGAAGCAGCTTCTCTATGTATTTCAAGATGACTTTGAGTATACTTTCAACAGCGTGTCTTACTTGTTCATATCTAATTGAATTTGTGAATATTTTTCCTCTTTTTTTTACCTTTATTTAATTGAAGAGATATTATATCATTAATAATCTATTCACTTGAACTTGATAAATTAATGTTAGATATTGATTGAGTCTTTGAAAGTAGCATAGATACATTTTCTTGAGGATGAAACACTAAAGATGACACATTTTCTTCATTTTGTTTCACATTATCATCACCAAGATTAACTTTACTTTTATTTGTTAATCCAACTATTTCAATATAAACATCAAAATGTCCACTATTATAGTTTCCCGTAAAACGTAATTTTTTTTTCTCTGAATTGTTTCACCAACAGAAGCTATAAGGCAGACGCCTTGATACACTTCGAACTGATAGGGAAATAGCTCTGCCACCGCCATAATTTCGCAAATAGATCCATACGTGTTTGGTTTACACCTTTCGGTAAAATATAAATCGTTAGTATTATAAGGAGCGCCAGGTAGCATTTGAGTGTAGCATTTAAACCGATACCAGTTGTTAAACATGTGAGAAACGATAATATTTCTCATTTTATACGCCATCGATATGTCACCGAACACCAGCAAAGACAGAGACGAAAATAAACTTGCTCCGTCGCCAAGGATTTTAAAAACTTTGAAAGGAGTAGGTATTCTATCTATCCAAATATATTCAACATCCATTATTAAAAACTATAACTGAAAAGTAAATAAGAAAAATCAATTTGTATTAACCTACAATAAAATACTTTTCAAGTTAAAAAATATAATTAATTTTTTAAAATCAAATTATTTAAAAATTCAACAAAAAATACTTACAAAAAGATAAAGTATTATAAAAAATTTTAGCAAAAAGTCACCCGTATTACGTTATCCTTTTTGCAAAGGGATAGCTCTATTACGCTAGCAGCATATCAGGAACTGCAATTGAATAAGAAAGAATAGCTCTTAAAAAATCATAGCATTTAAAATAATTCTGTATTCTGAAAACGATAAAATATTCGGCCATTTTAAAAAATCAAAAACATTTATTTTCTAGAAACCACAAACTAAAAATTGCCAAAATACAAAAACAAAACTTTTGCATAATGTTTACATTAGGTTACAATTAATGCGTACATCGCAATAAATATTTTGACAGCTACTTATTTTTTTTTATCAATGACATGAATAACATACCGTTATTATTCATTTGTTAAAAGTCAACTTCAATATCTTCGTAAGATTGCGTTTAGATTTACAAATGTAATTTATCAATCATTATTAATAATAAAATACTTTTCTCATGAATTTGAGACTTACGTCTAGGTTCCACAACAATAAAAAATTATTTTTTGCTGAGCAAAGCGGGCGGAAGTCAGCTGGGGTTACCATAGTATAGCTTTTTAAAATTCACAATGCAAGGTCACTGAAATGCTTCGACTTGGCGGTGGAAGATATTTGGTGATAAATCCATCCTCCATCAGCGCATCAATATTAAATTATTTGGTATTTTCCATTTCGCACGCGCAAATCTCGCCAAGTAAACTGAATTGGTAGCAATACACAGTATACATATAAAAAAAATATATATTCCGTTTGGCGTCGGTCATATCATTTTTAGCGATAAAGTCGCCAAAAATGACATAACCAATGGATAAGAAAAGATTAACGGATGAAAATTACATTTAGGATTAGAATTCCGTAAAATCCGTTCTTAGTGAGCGTCTACATCGCAAAATGAGTAACTGTACCAAATTTCAAGTCAATCGGTTGTATAGTTTTAGAGATATCGTGATGAGTCAGTCAGTGGTATTTCGCTTATATATATATAGATTGGAACAAAATCAAAATTAAATAATGAAACTTGTAGCCTTACTCTTGAAGAACTTAACTACAATATTATTATGCGTTTGAAGAGCATAAGCTGCAAACAGTGTTTCCATCACTAACCTTTGGTCGAAAACTGGGGGCTACAATTTCCCCCTTCAACAATGTGAGCCTGAACAGATTTCTTGAAATATATGCGTTTTGACTTAAATATTTCAAGATTAGATAGATTAAAAGATGATAAATTTGCAATAATATCGAGTATTTTTAATTAGTTCATAAAAATTGTCGCATGTGTTACAAAGCAGGAAAAAACATAACTGTCGATGAGCAGTTATTTCTGTCAAAGACTCGCTGAAGATTTTTGTAATGTATGTCAAACAAATTGGACAAATTTAGCGTCAAATTTTGGTTGGCTCTAGATATGAACTCAATGTACATAATCAATGCATTTCCAGATTTAGAAAAAGATTATTCAAAATCATATGATCTAAGTGAGGTGAAAGTGATGCTCTTTGATTAGTACAACCTTATCTTAAAAAAGGAAGAAATATAACAAGTGATAGTTTTTTATATCTCTAAGACTTGTAGAATGTTTAAAATAAAATAGATCAAGCAATGTCAGAACAATAAATAATTCAAAGAGAGAAGTTCCAAAATCAACAAAACAAAACAAACAAATGCATTATGTTCAACAATTTTAAGAAAACAAAAAAATGCATTATGTTCAACAATTTTAATGACGCATAATTACACAACTCTTGTTTCTTACCAATACAAAATATATAAAAATATACTTCTACTTAGAACATTGCATTCTTCATTAGAATTTACTCAAAATGTGAGAAGAAAATTCCTGAAATAATAAATTCTCACAATTCTATAAAATTTGGAGTCGTTGTAATAGATCAGATGACAAAAAAAATTATGCTGTGAAGTTCGCCAATGCATATTTTTTTTCAATATTATAGATCCAGCGGCAGTTAATGAATGAGTAATTTTTAAAGAGATAACAGATTCTAATCTGAGCAGAAGAGATTGTATTTTAAAATTAGCAGAGGAGCTAAGAGAGAAATATTTTGCAAAAGTAGCAGAAGTGGTCCGTCCACAAACTATTCCAGAAGATTCAAATAAAGGAAAACATTACAAGTGATACAAAGAATATAAAACTTATACTGTGTGCGAAAAATATTTAAAGTTTGTATGTAGATTATACACAGCAATAAAAGAAAGAAGCAAAAACTACAGCATTTTATGTGAAATGTTTCGAGAAATATTAATACAATGTATGTAAAATATCATGCATATTTAATTTTTAATATGATTTAATACCTTATTATTCCGTAAGAAAATTATTTGATTGAAATTAATAAAAATATATTTAATTTAGAAGATATTTTTACATTTCATTTTATACAACCTTCCAAAATATTAAAGAATGTATTCTACAATTAGAAATTAATCTTTTAAAGATAATTTTCTTATTAACTAAATTTTATATTATTCTGGAAGCTAAATTTAGTAAATCATTAATTAAAAATATTTTCCGTTTCAATTATCATAAAAATTAAGAATAACATGACTGAAATGATCCACCCCGCTCTTTCTAGGTATATCAGAAGTACGATCATTCTAGAGTTAAAATATCATACAAAGGTCAGTATATTAAATTAATTATTATTCTTAGATTAAGATTATTCTTAGTTAGTGTATAGTTATTCTTAGGTATGAAACAGTTTAATTGTAATGACGTTATTTTAATAATAATATTCAAAATATTTTTAAAAATGATTATCGAAAATAACTTAAGATTTAGGTCAAAGTGGGTTCAAAACGCGATATCATATATTAATAACATATTGAATGAAATATTATAACTGAAAACATAAGTAAAATTTAAACTAAGTGGGTAAAGATGCTAAACACTTAATACAGTTAATGTTATGCATACAGTTAAATAAATAATACTAAAATACAGTTAATTTTATGCTGTTTTGTGATAATAACAGATTTATTTTGAATTTTATTTGTTATATATATATATATATATATATATATAACTAATAAAATTCAAAACTAAAACAGAGAAGAAAACATTTGTAGAAATTAGAAATTTGTAAAATAAATGAATATAAGTTGAAATAAAATTTAAAACAAAAAAGAATGAATTGAATACCTAATGAAACAAAACGTGCACGTTCAAACTGGGGACTGAATTGTGGGATTAAACATGTTCTATGGTACAAATCTTCAACTAGTGACAAAAATTGGATCACTCTAAGATGCAAATTGTAATGGGTTTGTAAAAGAACCCAAAAAAGGAAAGGCAACATACTCCAATTACAAAACTTTAGAACCAAAGTTTTTGAATTAAAATTTTAGTTAAAGGTATTCAAAAAATTAAATCAAAAACATACATAAATTCAAGCTTTTAAAAAGAAATGTGTCCATTCAAAACAGATGTAATAGCCTATTTTTAAGATCATGTGGCATATGCAAGTGATTAAAATTTGCAGCGCAAAAGGTTTAAGGAAACTTTTAAATTAAGATCTCTAATATTTTCAATGCTGGTAGATATATTGTGAATATTCATAATACTTAAATAAATTGAGTAAGATTAAGTTTCAAAATTGAGAATATTTAATAAACATCTCAAAATCAATGCAATCATAATTAGAAATAATATCCAAAGGAACCCAAATCTGAATTTCAGTCATTAAAAATATTTTGAATATATTGAATAAAATATGTGTCTGTAACTGACACTATGTAAAAATTTCAGGAGATATTCAAAACTAGATCATTAATTAGCTGTCTTTGTAATCCTAAATATTTGTGGTAGGTTTGTTTTTAATAGAAAGATTTTAAAATTTCCATGAAAGTCCTGAAATTTAATAGCCCTAATGCTTAAGAATACAATTTCTAAAATATCCCAAATCTAAAAGACTTAGAATAAACTTTCACTCTTCAAGATATGAATAACAATCATAACAAAAATTCATTTAAAGGATTTAATAAAATAAAGCTTTTAGTAGAAACTTTTCACAATATATAAAATTTTAGGTGTCAAATTTCAGTTACATGAATCATATTTCAATATCCTTCAGAGTCCCGCAATAACTCCTCATGGGAAATTTAAAATACATATCAATATGGACCATCCTAAGAATTACTAGGAATATATTTTATTCAAAAATTCTAATGGTTAATCATAGTGTACACAATCTCCTATAAATTTCTGAATATTACTGATTCGGTTGTTATACTGAGTAGTTAGCGACTTATTACGAAACAAAAACGTTAAAATAATGTTCTTGTATATGAATATGGGAATATTACTCTCCCAGTAAAGCAGTTTAATTACTTTAGATTTAAATGCATCTGTTTTTATTATATAAATTACTGTAAACGGCAAAATCCATTATCTATAGTTCAGTATCAAGACATCCAGTCTTACTTGTATCTGAATTTGTCTGTAATAAAACCAAATAGTTTGGATAAAAATCAATATTCGGTTTATAATCTTTACATTTACTAAAATTTGTTAGCTCATCTATGTATCTATATAAAACGTAAAGAGAATTGCTCATATGGTTCGATTCATAAAAATGCAAGAATAGATTAACCAGTTTGTTGCTAGTTAGTCTACTTTGAGGCAAACCCTTTATTTGTTTGTATGTTTTTTACTAAAAATAATATAATTTTCTTGCAGTATATATACTATGTATACACTTATATATATATATATATATATTTATTTACGTATGAATATTTATATTATATATATACTATGGAGTTAAAATATGTGTTAAAACTGGTCTTATGGATACAACCATCACATCTCACAAAGAAAATAATACAATTACAAATAAAAATTAAACAACAGAAAATAAAAAAGCAGCTAATATGATTAAAAGAAAGGAAAACATAAAACTAAAAATTCAGTACAATTAATACACGCATATATATATATATTGCAAATTTATGAAATAATAATTTCAAATATTTAAAAAGACAAAAAGCCAGAAAGAAATGTAAAAATGAAAGAAAAAATAAATGAAAATATGGAACCTAGCAAATCAAAAAGCAATTTAGGGCTGAGGACCAAATAAGCGGGGTTAAACTAGTTTCATGGTATCAACCCTCCCAGTTTGCTATTTGGTAGGCTGACTTTTGGATGTACAAAAGAGTTCAATGATAAAAATGCAAACAAATTCAGATATAAAATTTGTAAAAATAAAATCTATAGCTCTAAAAATTATCAACAAATTAAAGTATTAAAATTACTTGCAAAAATTCAAAGAAATGAAGATTCAAATATATGATTAGAAAGGTCATATATATATATGTGTGTGTGTGTTTGTGTGTGTGTGTGTGTGTGTGTGTGTGTGAGTACAACCCATTAAAATTACAAAACCATTTAAATTTAAAAAATTATTCAATAAATAAAAGTTCCAAATATAATTTAAACGTATGAAATATAATATTACAAAATGTATATTATAATGATTTTGCTAATGAAATAAAGGATTAATTTAACGAGAATATTAGATATAAGGGAAAAATCACTTTTTACAAATTGTAAGACAACTTATCTAAAAACTAAATGTTTATGAGAATTAATCCGATATCGGTCTTCCCATTTTTCCTGATAATCTCAAACAATCTATTTTAGATTAAAATGTCCAAGTGGTTAACCAAGTGAACGGGATTCAAGTCTAGATTTCAGCTTTGCCATGGTACAAGATTGACTTATTTTTCTTTTTTAAGCTATTCCTGGTGGGTTTAGAATTATGATAAAAAGTATTGTACTGCTAAAATATTCAGTTTAGCCCTCCTGTTAAATGACCAAACTGTATCAGATGAGTCCATAGCATAGTTTGATGTTGTACAGAGTCCAGTCTTCCCAAAATTTCCTTTAAAAGGCACAGTCCATCATAAATAAAGACTCTCCAAACCATTATTGTTCCTCTTTCCAATTGTCGACTGAAGCATTTTTTGTCCCTTCCTTAAGTCATGCCAATAATGTTTCTAGCTATTCAGATAATCAAAGTTAAAAAATTTTTCGTCAAAAAATATAATAACTTTCCACTTATTTTAATATAACATGACATTTTTAGCCCATTTTAGTCTTTCTTCTTGATGGTGTTTCAACACATTTGGTGTTTCTTCATCTTCGTAAATTTTTGTATAAGTATTTGCTCTTCGAAACTGTGATAGGTGTAATGTTTTTGCTGAAACGTCCAAAAAATTGTATGAGTTTAAAGACCTTTTTTAGTTGATAATTGAAAAATTTTGCGACCGTCCAACAAGGTCAAAATCTTTTTTTCCCAGATCATTTTAAAATGTTTCATTAATATTTTCTAATTATGGCATTATGAAAAACAGCTTAAGAATGCTTCATTAACCTTACAATCTCTCTTTCAGATTTGTCAGTATCCTTATGAAATAAAATTTCTCTTATTTCGTTCTCAGGTAATTCGTTCCCAGGTGATGCAGCGTAACCCTGCGGCAACTTCACATAAATCGTGGATAACACAATCCATACCTGCATTTTTGCTTCTTAGGTAATGCGGTCATGTGCATTATTATCACATGTGTTTTATAATGATTATGATGTGCTGTATATTATACTAGTTTTATTTGTGATTTTATAGCTTCTTAACAGACACCTTATTCAATTATTTAACAAATTAAGTAGAATTAATAATTTAAATTAACTTTTAAAGTCGTAATTAATACAGAAAATGTCTCCCGATCCATTTTAAATACACACGCATCAAAGTTGTATATTATGGCTTCTTTTTCAGAATAGTACAATTTCGTTCTATGTCTTATAATTTGCCAACGCATTATATGTTCAAACTATGTTTACAAATTAAAATGGAATGTATAGGTTTTTTTTTGTTCACTGATATTTTTTTTTTCAAAATTTAGTCAAAAAAAGCGAAACTACGATCGGTGAATTTAAGTTACTTGTATTTATCTATTGGTGACAATTTCTGATGTATAATTCATTCAGATCATTCTTTACGACTATCCTATTTTCCACGCCCTGGAAAATCAAATATGACTAATGTAATTTTATTCTTTGAAAGAATTATAATGTTTTATCATAAATAAACTTTGATTAGGTAAGGAATGATTTAATATTAATTTATGAAAGCCAATTTAAGTCGGTATCAATTTGATAACAATATTTCAATTATAGATTCAACCAGAAAAAGTTCGATTCAATAAATAATAGTTATAAAAACGTATTACATCATTATATTTCATTACAAAAGTGAACAGGAAAACTACATATATAATTATACAAACATTTTATATTTTGAATATAAACTTTCTAAGATATTTTATATTTGTGTAAAGGAGTCCATTTTTCTTTTAATTATTAAATTTTCAAAAACTCTTAAAAAGTATTGTATCTACTACGTATTTATAGCTTCTTAGTTATACATGTAAATAAATTAAGAAACATATTTCTCATATAATGGTTTTGTAAAGTGAACAATTATAATATCAAATTATCGAAACATTTAATATGCGCGTAAAGTAAACATATTGGTTAATTTCACGAAGTATTAAAAGGCCTTTTTATTTGCAAAAATATAATATGAATCCCATTTAAAGAAGTACTCCTCAATTCATTGAAAACAGTTTTCGTTTCAAATCATATTATTTACTTTAATGTAAATTTAGAAATGCATTTCTATGCTAAGATAACACTTTTTTTTGACATTTTGTGCAAGTTAGTGTTTTCTGAAAAATGACCCATTTTAGAAACTATTAGTAAAACTGTAGATTATTTAGTTAATTTGAATTGCCCGCTTAAATATTTTTCCGTACCCATATAAATTATACTTGATAACTTTTAAATTACTTTTACAGTATTCCATGAATTGAATTACACAAGTTTCATTCTGAAATCCTTAAAATTCAGAGAATGTGCTTAGAATTAACCAATAATGATATGTATTGATGAATTTAACTTTTGAACAACATGGAAGGAGATTTATCTCTCTCATTTGCTATTTTTCTTTGTTTTAATTTCGTAAGCATTGATATAATTTAATATAAAATAGAAGAATTTAATGTAATGACCGATAAATCTGATTTTGTGTTAAGAATGAGCAGAGTTTACTTTAATTCTTTTTCGGAAGTAACGAAATACAACTAAAGGTAATACATAAATTAAGGAATAAAACTTATTTAAAAACGAATATTGATTTTACGTCTTATATAATAAATTTCGCAGCAGCTCTTTATTGTTTTTAGTGTCCAAATTAATAGTAGTATTTATTATCTCACTTGCTTCTTTTTTTAAGAAAATAACTGTAAATCAATTTCTAGTTAATATTAATAATTTCTTTCTGCTTGCTGTCTTTTTTTATCTCCACTGTGGAAGATAGCATATTTATATTCTTTATATTCCTATATTAATTTACAAAATTAATTGCAATCCAGTTGGCTTAAAAGTCTTCAATACATTACTCTCAAATCATTTCCCTTGTAATTCAACTTATTGAATTTTCTCATATAAAGCGAGCACTCAGACACAAGACTAATGGAAATGATATATTTGACATTCAAATTAGTTTCCCGTTAGCAAATAATCAGCGAAAGCTCTCTTTTCAATTATATTACTGCGAAAATGAATATCTCACTTATTAATTTAACATTTCTGTATAAACATCTTTCAACTTTCCTATATCGAGAAATTTCTAAGAATCCGTGATTGATCATAGAACCAATTTACTCGCCTTGAAACTTCTCTTATTAAACACATTTTGCAAGAATCATCAATGGTATCCGTTATCGATGTAATCCATGCAGTGTATGTTAATTTGATTTAGAAACATAAATGATCATTCAGAAGTTGTTATATGAACGGGTTCATTATTCCTTGGAGGAGACACGTTTCATCGTTAAGTGTATGTCGCCTAATTAATCCATTCAATTTTGCATACGGTACGTGAAACTTGCATGAATTAGATGCTAGAAGATTCTAACAGCTTTAATTAAATGACTAACGTTCTTAATTAGAAACCAGATTTTACCTATAAAAGTGTAAAAAATTATTATCCTTCAAGAAATTATATTTTAGCAACCCCTAGCTAGGAAATGTATTATCGGACATGAATAATTAAATTACATTATTTTAAAAATTAAGTATTTAGGAAAAGGAAAATTACGAAGTATAATTAAGTTAAACTGTAATATCAGATAATAAAGGTATTTGTTATATTTTGATATACTGTGCATCTAAAATTATTTTAAAGTGTAAATGAATATAAAACTAGGAAAAGGTTTGTATGATTCATGCGTGTGCTTTGCATTAATTAAATGATAGCTGAATTTGACAAAAAAAAAATACAATTATATCCTTGTGAACACATATGATGTATAATGATTATTCGTTTTAATAGGAGGTGTGAAACCAAATCTGAATCATAAGTTTTCAATTATAACTCATCTAAACATTAGAGTTATAGCTTTAAAAAAATTGTAACATAATTATTTCTTTAAATTTAAAACTGATCATTTATTTTCTTCTTAAAATTAAGAGGGAAACAAATTTTAAAATGTGTAATATGAAATAAAAAAATTCAAATAATACTTATTTTCAGCTATTATAAAATTGTACGAGTGTAATTTAGAAGATTATGAACATGTATATATATATAATTACAATTTCATTAATTTTCTTACAAATGAAAAATAAATGAAAATAATGATGATGCAAAATTAAAAGCTAGAAGTATAAAGTATTTAAAATTCTTCAGTCAATCCTTATTTAAACGTTAAAAATATTTGATTCATATTTAGAATTTAAAATTACGAATTTACAGGTAATACGTTAAATAAACATGTCACAAATAACAGTCTAGAATATGCAAAAAGAAACATAAGTTAATTAAAATAACAAAATCGAAATACTGAATAAATTTTTCCCTTTTTCTTACTGCATCTATATAGCAAGACAATTATTTTTAACAGAGCCTTATTTTTAACTATACGAAATTATTAGTATTATATGTATAATATAATTGCCCTGAATTCTCGTGTATTTTAAGGAGCTTTCAAATTATTTTGGAATTAATGATACTTTAATCATCCGTTAATCTTTCACAATTATGAGACATCACCATTGAACACATATTCATGAATATTTTAAGTATTGGCCCTTCACAATTCAGAAGTATTTGACCTTAGGGATGTAACATGATTAATATTTTTTATGCATGATGTACTGATTTAAATTTTCAAACAATTTCAGAAGCTTTCGAATTATTCTTGAGAATTATACGTTAATTATCCACTAATCTTTCAGAAATTGTGAGATATAGCCGCTGAACACTTATTCATCAATATTTTAAGCATTTAACACTTCACAGTTCAGAAATATTTGATGCTTCATTGCATAGTTAATACTTTTCCGATTCTCTATAAATAGACGAGTTCTCATACGAGTCGTTAATCACATTCCTAATTGCTTCGATATCGGGGGGGAGAGCTAAAGATCTGTCGCCTAATTAACTTGTCTTCGCATACTGATGGAAGTAGCATCATTTGACGAACTGAGTTCGTGGAAATCGATGCAACTGTTTCCAAAGATAAGCCTCAGTGCCAGCTTTAATTATTAAAGTATTCAGATTTATGTTTCTTCATTATATCTTATAATTTCACGCGTACATTGGCTTAAAAAAATGAGAATTTGATGAGAAAATCAATTTTAAAAACAAGTAATCATTTATGGTTAAAATGGATTTCTTAAGACAAAAATAATTTAGTTATTGTTTTTTTTTTTTTTTTTTTTTTTTGCATTCTTTGTAATCGAAATTTTCTAAGCAAGATAAACCATAAAATGCTTGCTTGGACGAAAGCCAGAATCACTGTAAGTGCACATCAAACTGTCTAGTACAAGTGTTGAGCCATTGTGCCTCATACTTTCTTAATCTAATCTTTAACTTTCAAAAATGAATAAAAATATTCAAAAGTTCAGTTATAAACAATTATAAAGTTCTTTCACATACTGTATTTTTCATTCCATATTATAGATATTTTCATCAGGAAAGTGTTTAATAAAATATAAAGTCATTTAAATAAAATATAAAATGAATATACATTTTCATGGACTCAATAATTTTTCCACTATTTAACGAGCAATTTTCTATGTTTCAATTTTTCCATCTCTTAAAGTAATGGGGTTCTTAAGCATAAAGAGGAAATGTTAGCAGACATCCAATGGGCTATATTTAATTAAAATTAAGAAAAATAGACTTCATCAAAATATATGTACATATTTTTTTAAATATTTCTTGCACAAATTAGTAAAAAAAAAATACCACGAACATAAATATCATTCACATGAAAATGGCAACACTCAAAGTATTATGCTAAATAAGGTAGTTTAAATAAATATTTATGAAACAAAATGTGTTACTTCACGTAAGATGTTAATAAGCAAAAAATATTTTTATAATTTTTATATGTAAATTTTTGTACATATTTTTGTATATATTTTTATTATATATATTTTTATTATATATATTTTTATAATATAATTTTTGTACTTCGCATAATAAAGCTGAATTACACACATATGCTGTAAATAATTATATTTTGATCAATAAATAAGTAAATGATTAAAGTTTATTTATTTTATTGTTAGTTAATAATGATCTATTTGGGAAATTAACTAAACAAAAATACAAAAGAACTATTTTCGTAAAATGTCACGAGAAGGCGTGACATAATACGTGTTATAATTTCTACGTGTTATAATAAATATCAAGAATTATATTTTAGTTCATTCATTGATTTTTTTTAGCGTAAATAAATTCATGAGATTATACCTTTACATTAATAAACTTAAATTTTCATTTCAATTAATAATATCTCTTAGACTAATTGTAGCTCATTCACAACAATTGCGAACTACAAGTTCACCAAAGCACGAAATAGTGTAAAACCTGAAATTGTTATTTTCTCTCTGAATCTTTATCTCATTATAAAACTATTGGTATTTGATTTCACAATTCAACGTCGAATGACAAAGATGAATTTCTTAGCTTATATTCCCCTTCTATACCAAATGGTGTAAATCCCTGATTTCTTAAATGAATTGAAACATGATTCAAACACAAGAGAGGTCATAGAGCTCGATTCGATAAGATTTGAAACTGTGAATAAAGCAATAAATCATCTGCATTATCTTATATATATCTTATCCAATACTTTGTATACATATAATGATACAAATGAATTACGGAAGGAAAGCCATCTTCGGTAACTTTTTTCGATATTTAATAATAATTATTATTTTTTCTGGCAAACTTTATTTATTTAGTTAGTTATTAGGGATCTGGAGAAACACAGGACCTATTAACACTATTCTTTTGTATAATAAATATCAAAGTATCTCCTTTTTTTGTTTTCTCATTTATTATCTATATCTCTGAAAGTCATATTTCTATCATGAGTGTATTCCAGAGATTTTTTCAATACAACATGTTTTTCCCGCAGGTTAATGTCTTTTTCTTGCTAACTATTACACTATTAGTGTTTTCGGTAATTGGTAAGATAGTTTGGAAACTTATTTTAAAAGTCTTTTTTTTAGAATCGCTAAAAATTTAACCTGTATTATATACTTCATTTTAATCTTTTTAACACAGTTCATACATATTTCTAATTATCTGCAAAATTTACATTATAAATTCTAATTGAAGATTGCCTTCTTATGAAATATTTTAGCAACAAAAAATTATTCTAACATGAAAACATTTTCAATTTCAAAAATTCAAATTCATGATTTTTATGCAAAAAAAATGATCAATATTTTTTGTTCACATTATACTTACATGTCTTAAATCGCTCACTTTTTCAACAACAAAGAGCTTTCCCATCGGTAAACTGATTGATGTAACAAAGTATCAAATGCTTTAAAAGCATTTCGATTTCAACATAATCCTATCTCTGGCTGAATGGAAGCGATTTTCTTTATGTGCACTTCCATTTTCCATTTTCTTGCATTTCCGTTTTGAATGCGATTGCCTTCATAGATACTTCTATCTCCTTTACCCTACCATTATTTTATTTACTTATTTTATCATTTTTATTTCTGTTTTTGGATATATTTTATAGCTTTTGATTCCAAAATCTCAATACATGTAGCGAAAGAAGAAATATTTCTGAGTTATACCAAAAAAGCATTTTCTCCTTTAGAATTGAAAGAATAACGGAAAACCATAGAGTCTACATTTATTCATTTAAAATTCATGAATATCATTGGCTTTTACTGAAAATAGCTTTTTAATATTTTTATGGTATGATAAATCTTAAAATGATCAGTGAATGAAGAATTAGACTGAGAAAGTATGTGATTATCAAGATTTAGAAAAAGTTTTTGATTTGATAAGTCGAATGGAAATTAATCATACAACAAATACTTGAAATTTTCCATAAATTATTTTAGAGAATGAGAACTATTGAAAGTAGTTATAAGTCAATTTTTTTGAATTATTATTTTAGACAAAATGACATTATAGTATTTTTTTTAAAATTTTATCATTTATTCAAATAATTTCTGAGAGAAATTATGTATTATTTTAAAATTATTTTTAACAAACTGGCATAATAGTGTATTTTTATTTCATAAATAACCCATATAAAACATAATGTGTTATTTTCAGGTATATTAATATTATACAGTAAATTATTCAATTTTAACAAAATTTGATTATTGAGATTTTATTTTTAGCTTAGAATATACTACTTCTTTTTAAAATAAAATATATATTTATGAGATAAATATATAAATTAAGAAATATAGACAAAAATGAAATGAAATTACAATTATATTCATGATTTTACTTTAAAAAACTCAAATATTAACAAGAAAAAAATTTAAGACTACAAAATTTATATGCTTTATTAACATACTGATTTATTATGAATATCAACATGTTTTTGAATAAATATCAACATTTAAAAGTATTGAAAACTAAAAAAAAAAATCCCGTAGTTATAGACAAATTTGCTATACAATTTTGTTAAAGTTTAGAATAGTTTACACAAATATCTATGTATTTCCATTAATATCTGCTCTGTTCATCACTTGACCGTGGTTCAAAATTACGAGGTCCGTCTCCAATAGCCCTCGTGTTGCTTCTAGTGCGACGTTAATTAAGACTAAACTAAAAAACCATTAATATCTGCTATTCGTCGAAAGGCATTGGGATTTTAAAATATCTTTTAAAACTATAAAAAAAAACATCTGTGTGGATTATGTATTGTATAACCGAATGCTTATTTTTAAACCTAGATATGCAGACAATTTCGATGACAGTATCTTACAAAACATTTATATGCATAGGGATCTCATCTGCTGTAAATATATAGCTTTCTAATAATATTTTTTTTTAAATAATAAATTAAAATTAGTCCATACTTTCAATGTGCTTTGTTTCTAAACATAAAGAAAATATTCAGATTTATGATGTAACTATAGAACAACATAAAAATGACTGAAATTAATTAGAAATAAAGTAATGGAAATAATATGTTTCTGAGACAGTAAGATTAATTATATTGCAATATTCTGATTTTGTTTGATAAATAACCTATAAGAATCGTTCACCTTATCCTCAAAGATACAAAATACTAATTGTGAACGGATTGAAAAAATTTAAATCACTAAGCTTTATTGAGCATTTTATAATAGGTCATAAATGTTTTGAGCATAAAATTTCATATAACTTTCAAATACCCAACAACATAAGAATAATATTTAGATATCAGAAAAAAAAATGTATAGTAAAAATATACTTTCCAACAACCATAATACCCATCGTAATAAGACCAATGTTTAGATATTGGAAAATAATGAAACTGTACTTCTTTAAATGATTAAAAATTTGTTATTTAATCAACTAATTATTACAAACACCTTTTTATTTCCTAAGTGAAATATCTTAGCAATGTTCATACAAACTACAAAATTTCAGCATATAAAATAAGTTTATCATGTACAATGAGGTTTTCAATACACAAGTATAATTATTCAAGCATCAACACTAACACAAATATCAAATACTCGTAGAACAAATTAACTAAGTATCAAATAATGTTATAATTTAATGAGAATAAGAGAGTACTTAATACAAATGTTTAAGTAATAAAACATGTATTACTAGAAATATAATCATTTATTAATGTTAAAAGATCCTCGCACACACACACACACACACATATATATATATATATATATATATATTATTCTATGTCCATCTCCGATCCTTCAGTCATGAGTCAACGAGCAGCAATCAGTGAAGAACGATAAAAGCAGTCAGTTAAAACGCCGTCAGTAACACACAAAAATGAAGAGTTAAAAGAGTAAAAAACATTGAGGATGGTAGGGCATAAGCTGAGGTGTTCCCCAATCATAATTATGCCATGATCATATAGAGGGCAAATATTTGTATTTGTGAGTCTAATTTTATACTGATGGCTCTGTAAATAATCATGGCCCGTAGCAAGTCTAAAGCAGGCCACTCCGGCAGCTCCAGGTAAGAAACAGGAAACCTATGATGATTTATTCAACATGGACTCTCATTTTCTCTCAGAGGCCTTTTCTCTGTTTATGCTGAGATGGTTATATTTGATATTAGAGTATATATATATATAATTTTATATGTCGCAGAGGTAGTGGAGGATTTAGTTGCATCATTTGAGATTCATTTTTGGCCAAAATATCTGCCTGCTCATATTCATATACCTCACAATGGCTTGGAATCCACTGCAGAATAATGCGGTTCTTAATATTCAATAGTTTGTCTTTTTTTCCCATGCAGTTTCCAGAGATCTTACAATTGGAAATAAAGGAAGTTCTTAAAAGAGTAATTCCCGCCTTTGAATCAACGAAAATGACAATATTTTTCTTTTTACTCTGGTCTTCTTTATCCAAGGCTAAGGAGATGGCGGCTATTTCATCTCCAGATTGTAGAAGTATTTTCCAACTGCAGAAGACAATGTAAATTCGGTAGAATAAGCCCAAGCTCCATCACTTTTAATAGCCCCTTCAGCTGAACCATCAGTGTAAATATGAAGCCAGGAATCAAATGGGAAACGTTAATGAATAGTAGCTACTGCAGTATATTTCAAATCAGAATCGAAAGAGTATTTCTTGCTAAAATCTAAAACAAGATCCAAATATCCTTCTGCAAGTTTAAGATTTTTCAGTAGGTACCATGGATCAGGAAAGGTAAATCGAGCCGAAAAAGGAAAATCGAGAATGTCATGCAGTTCCTTTATAAAAGAAAGATAAGTTTTTTTGAGTTTTCAGCCTCTCCCGCGCCGGCAAATAGTGATTTAAAAAATTGTCCTTTCTTCTCAAGTTTGGTTCAGTAGGATTCAAAGCCATTCTCCATCTTCGGTCTCACAGTGCATCCAAACCATCCTGGAGTGCCATAGTGACAATTTGTGAAGATATTGTACCACCGGTAATAAATCTCAGGATACAATTTTGGAAAATATCCAATTTTTTCGAATTTGTTTCTAAGATGGTTATAAGTCCCTCAAACCATATTAAACTGCCAGCCATACATAGGTTTAAAAGTGGTGCAGTGAACATCTTGGGTAGAACTCCAGGTTGTATCAGCCAAACGTCTCAGACCTGTTTTCGCCACGGTCAACAGCCTTTTTAATCTGACTAGTCCAATTCAATTTTGAATCCAAGTCCAAGCCTAAGGAGGTAGTACTTTCAGTTCTTTTTAATATTTGATCCTTGTAACTCAGGTTAATGTCATGATATTTAGTGCTGAGCGAGAAGAGTTAAAAGGTGGTTTTGTCCGGGCTTACTATCATATCATCATCGGATGTCCAACCCTCTAAAAACACTAATGTCGATTGGAGTGATTTTTCCATATGTTCAAAAACACTACCTGTGGTTCAAATCACAAGATCATCTGTGAAACGCAAGGTTTGTACCCCAGGCTCCTGGTTGCATAGGGCATCAACAAAATCATTTATCATGAGGTTAATAGCAAAGGGCTTATGACCGACCCATATGGCAAGCTCTTCCCTATTTGCCTATATCCAGACATCGTATTTTCGTATATATACGTGTAAAACGCTGACCCAGGAATGATTTAATCCATCTATAAATATTACCACTCAAATTATTTGCAATGAGTTTTGTTAAAAGCCTTTTCCTCCAGATTGTGCCAAAAGCTGTCTTAAAATCCACAAAAAATGCAACAGTACTTTGTTTATGGTGTAAACTATCGTTTACTTCCTGTGATAGATGAACAATCTGTTCAGAGGTGTATATATATATATATATAGATGTATTAATGTATGTGCTTATATGTATAAGTGTGTAGAACTGGAATAAACTACTGATTACAATACTGTAGATTGCGCTAGCACTGCATCACAGGAGAGTATAAAAAAAAAAGGCGAGACAATCAAAAGTGAGCTTGCGAGAAGATATGGATGACGTAGAATTATGGACGATGTAGATTGTAAACGTTGAATTGCAAACGATGATTCTAATTTTTTTCTGTTCATGAATGTTTTGTTCATATATGTTTTAATTAAATGTTGTGGATGTCTAAAAGCCTCTCTGATTTTGGCCATCCTAAACACGATAACATAGGAGTTCCACAAATTTCAGAAGAGGTGAAATGATAATGTTTCATAAAGATGTGAAAAAAAATCTGCGTTTCGATTAGAACTGCGATCTGATTTTTTTAGTAGTCATTCACTTATTGGATAAATCTACAAATTTTGTGAGTTCTATATGAATTTTACTCTTGACTATGAGTTGAGTCAGCCTTATTCTTGTTATTAATTTAAAAATAATGATTTAAGAAATTTATGAAATAAACAATGCATACTGAAGAATCTGAAGAAAGAGAAAATAAACATTTTCCTTAAATTTACTGATTTGAAATTCACTGTAAATATTACTAATTTTTTTAAATCTAAATTAGAAAATTATGCTATCTTATTGAATGACTTCATTTTCATCTGGAATATTTTGAATATTGCATACCATAGAACAAAAATTGAAATGACAGAGCGAATGTTAGTATCGTTAAGCGATGTAAACTTGCTCTATCAAAATTTCAAAATTAGGATCGAACGTTACCAGATAGCAAAACCGAACAAGAGAGAAAACAAGATTCATCTATGCAGAGTCAAAACATTAATGAGCCAGCTAAGCTTTCTGAGGAGAGGCATTGTACTGAAAATCATATTCCACAAATATCTCTATCAGCTTCTCTAACATTCCAAGTGTTATTTCTTCGTTTAATGACGAGTTGCGTGAAAACATTTCTGTTTGGTTTGAGCAATTCGAATGCACTGCTAAAATGTTTAATTTATCTGACCTTCAAAAGTTTATTTTCATGAAACTATCCCTTGAGGGTAATGGTTTATTGTTTGTTAAAATGGAATTGTATATTAGAGAATTAAATATAAATGCAATCGTATCATGGGAGATAATGAAAGAAGCTTTGATTGGGGAATTAGTCGTTACTTCGCATTCAGACCCATTGCATGATGTAAGCGTAAATGAAGGAATATAACTCTATACAAGAATATTGTTGTAAAATTAGATTTGGGTAATCGTGGAAGAATTAAGATAACATGTCGCATTAAAGAAATTATTATAAGAGGTATTAACAATAAATATTAAAGTAAATTAGTTTGATGCGGATGCAAAGAATTACGCAAATTTAAAGCACATGAACTTACCAAAAATGATTTTATGAAAATTTTATGTAATTTTAGTACGGTAAAACAAAAATCTGATAATATTGTGAATCACAAATAATTAAGTAATTATGAACAGAATACGAAAATTTATTTTAATTGCGAAGGTAAAGGACATTAATCTAAATTTTGTACACATAAGAATAGATTTTTAAAAAGTTCCAGGTGTCCAAACTGCGAGCACAAGGAGTCTGAATGAACGAAATTAAGTATGAAAACGAAACCCAATGAAAATGCAATATCTCTTAATATTGTTAAACAATCATGTTTGTTCAAAAAAGCTCATTTTTGTAATTTAAAGAATAACTCATTGATCGATACTGAAAGCCAGGTTACGCTACATTCTAAAAATAATTTTCATAACTTAACATAACATTTCAGCACTTAGATTTATTTAAAGGAAAGCTACAAATCTATTTTTATCAATAAATAGTGCGCTTAAAGTTCTTTATTACTATTATATGTGTCGTTGAAAACTATGTTATGCTCTATGAGGCTATAATAGGACTTGATGTAATTATGCAAGATGAAACTATAATAAATTAGAATTGATTTATCGTAAAATAATAAGTCTCCATGTGAAAAAAACATTTTAGGAGTTTTATCCGTAAGCATAAATTTGGATGAAATCGGAGGAAATACTAAGGATATTGTATCAAGATCCAGGACAGATGAAGTGCGTTTGTCTAATGTAAATGACAGACCAAATAAAATTAAATCAGTAAATATAGTTAAAAATTATGAACCAATATATGAACGGCAAGACGTTTACCTTTTTTGAAAAATAAGATTAATGATGCTCAAATAGCTGAATAGTTAGAACATAGTATAATAAAACCTTGCTCATCTGAGTATTCCAGTCCAATTGTTATTGTTAGGAAAAAAAGATGGAGCTCCACGGATTTGTATAGATTATAGAAAGCCAGATATAATTATAATTAAATACATATTTCTTTACCTTTGATTGAAGATGTCTTTTATCGATTACAGAAATCACGAGTATTTTGTACTCTTGATTTAAAAAATGGGTTTTTTTTCACGTGAACGAGCAAAGTAGAGAATTTAGGCCATTTCTCACTCATGAAAAGCAGTATCAATCTTAAAAGTGCCTTTTGCAAAATGTAATTCACCATCAGTTTTCCAAAACTCTAATTTTCGACCTTTGATAAATGATGGTATCGTTTTACCATATATGGAGGATGTAATAATGTTATCTGTTAATGTAAAGAAAGGAATCGAAATAACTAAAACTAGTTCTCAGACTTGTGTGTAAATATTGTTTAGAATAACTTAAGAAATTTCATTTTTGAAGGATATAATTGAGTTTCTAGCACATGCGATAGAAAAAGAAAGTATTTATTCATCCACACTTTAAAAACCGAAGCAGCTCTTAATTGTTCTGAACCAACTGATTTGAAGTAAATCAAAATATTTCTAGGTTTAACCGCATATTTTTTTAAAAAATACTTCTAAATATTTTCTTATTGCTCTTAATGATCTTTTGAAAAAATGATTGTAAATTTAGAATCAAAGAGGAAGAGAAAAACCCTGTTTGGGGAACATAGAATCCAAATTATAGAATAGAATTGCATCCGGATGCTAACCTGGATGTGTATGGTGCAATTTATGAGAAAGATCCCCAAATGATAATTTTCATCCTACATATTGTATGCATTGAAAAATCACAGAATCAGATTAGAAGTCCTCTAGTTACGAACTTGAGGTTCTGGCTTTCATGGAAACTATTAAGAAATTCCGAATTTATTTGTTAGGGAAACCCTTTAAAAGGTTACAAACTCTTTATTGTTTCAGAAAACTATGGATAAACGAAACATGTCTACAAGAGTAACTCGAGAGGCTTTATTACTAGAGGAATTTAATTATGTAATATAACACCAGTCTGTTAAAAACTATCTCATGTTAATGCTCTAAGTTGATCCCCTAATAGTATGATTTGTATTTCTATAGAAAATGTGTTACCTAAACTTA
>BMAW01103592.1:131964-259911 GCA_019974015.1 Nephila pilipes
AGTTAACATAAAGTTAAATAAATAAGAGTTAACATAAAGTTAAATAAATAAGAGTTAACATAAAGTTAAATACATAAGAGTTGGGAGTCAAATACATAAAGAAACACTTAGAAGATCTTAATTGTTTTATTAAATTGAGACACAAGATTGAAAGAATAATTGCTAATTGTGTGTATTGTATTCAGCAAACTGTAAAAAGGGAAAACAGGAAAGATTCCTTCATCCAATTCTTTAAGTAATTTACCTTTACATGCGTATCATATAAATCATTTGAAACCCTTAGAAAATACTTCAAAAATTATAAATATATTTTGGTGATTATTAACGGTTTTACAAAATTCATCTGGCAATATTCCATGAAGATAACATCATCAGCTGAAGTTATATGTAAATTGGAAATCTATATTGGCTCATCTATATCAGCCTACATCTAAGCAATCATTAATGTGTGGGGATGCTGTGAAACGTTACGCATATTGCAATTTTAGCATGAATAAGACAGACGTCTAACCAACATTCTTGATAATTATAATGTGGATGGATAAGGTATGCTTTTCGCAGAAATAAATGTACAATATGTAGAAAAATCATTAGTGGAGGCTGGTAAATTCTACATGTTCATTCGAAATTAGACATCAAATGTGGTTTTTTTACTAATGTTTGGTTTTGTTGTGGTTTTTTACTAATGTTAACAGCATGATTGGCATAGTATTTTATCCGCGCATGTTAATGAGTATCAGGTTAGACGTAATGCCAATTTTGTTTAGAACCTGCTAATTCTTCATCTCCTGAATGTATGATTGCAACATGGCAGCACGACATCATCCGAGACATCACAAGTGAAGCAATACCTGGTGTAAACATTCTAGGAACCAATAATTGGGTAGAATGATTTCTAAGAGGGCATTTTATGTTCACCTGATCTGTCTCTAGTTGACTCCTCCCTGCAAGGATACCTCAAACAGCAAGTATATGCGATCCCTCTGCCAACAACTTCAGGACTTTCGACGAAGTTTTACGGATTCTTGTACTGGCGTGTCACTTGCTGTGCTAAAACGCGTGCAAAGTGGAGTTTAAACATGAGTCCAGATTTAATTGCAGCTGTTGAAGATAAGTTTGAAAATCTAAAATAAAGGTATCTTGTGCTAATTAGTTGTTATCTCTCTTTCTAAAATCGTTTCTTCTGTCACAGTGTAGGAAATTGCGAAAGGCCAAATGCACATTTGTCTTTCGCACAGCGAGTACTTGTAAGTAAGTATATATATATATATATATATATATATATATATATATATATATATATATATATATATATATATACTTACTTACTTAACAGTACTCGCTATGCTGCCAGAAGGAATTATTTGAATGGAGCTTAATTCCTACATTTTATATCAGAACAATATTAGGTTCATGTTTTGTTGAAAAAGGCAGATCATTTTGTTTTGACGGATAGTACTTACTAAAGACTGTTCATAAAATGTGGCATTTGAAAACAATCTTTTACTGCAGTATCACATAAGTATAATAAATATTTCTAACTGCTATGATCTTTCAACATTATGTTATATTACATCTTTTAAAATATTGCATCTTAAATCAGAAAAAAACTATCTTAATTGCTTGAAACAGTCTATTACGAAATAAAGTTTGATTTCCCATAGTTACCATTACTGAAAACATCTAGTCGTACAATGATTAGTAATGCAATGCAAAAAAAACTACAATGTTGCTAAAAGGAAATTCTAATGGATGAAGCTGTTACCATAGCAATAAGAATAGTTTCTTATCATTAAAATAAATTGAAGTCTTTCATTACGAGAATTGTTCTCTTATTCCTTTTGTTGAAAATAAAAGCACTTTTCTCAACTCCGTTTCTTTTAATTAAGAACCGACTAATTCTACTTAAATTTAGTTGAATTTGCAATATATATTTAACTTAGCATGTTTTTTTCTTTAAAGAGTAAATCACTTTTTTTACCTAGAACAATACTATTTTATGTTAAAAGAATATAAAATACTGATTACGTGTGCCTTCCAAATTAATAATGTATTTAATTGCAATACTAAAAACATTCTAAGAAAAATAGACAGGAGCCACAAAGGATTTGAAAATGTTAACCTGATTTCGATTCAATGTCTTTGAAGTCTTACGATAAAAAATAAAGCTTGAAAATTTTGAAATACAAACTTTTTTTTTAACTATAATGAAGTAAATTTACCTGTAAGCAATAAAATATGTAAATGCACTTTAAATGACATTCATTCTTAGTTTTATTTATATGTGATATTAAACTTTTATTACTTTGTTAAAAAAATATCTCAGAAATATAATAACTTTACTGAAGCATCACTTTTCATCAGAGGAAGTAAGTAGACATTTAGAAACTCTTTATTACAAATTAAGGAATTTCGTGATTTCTTCTGAACAACAGTAGAAATTTATATTTTATGAACTTAAAATTCGCATGTTAGTACGATTTATCTGATAAGTTTACAATTGTTTGCGAATTTTTGAAATTTAAGCTGTATATTTTACCATACTTCAGTTTAAAACAATTATTTCCACAACAATCTTGTAACTCAGCTTTTTTGAAAAAAAAGTTTAGTTCTTCATAAAATCATCCATTTGAAAGAAGAATGAAAAGAATAATATGCAGATTAGGAAACTTAAGTAATTAACTTTCAAGACAAATTTTCAATATTAAATTTAATTTATTGCGTTTAATTCAGCAACATTAATGTTTTAAGTGTTTTTGAATTACAGATAATAGATATAATGTTCGGTATAATTTTTACAGAGATATATCATTCTTATACATAGAACGTGAATTCATTGTAAGCAAATAATTATATGTCAGATGTTCATACATTTTTTCACAAGACTTGCATCTCATTTTTGCATTAAAGTGATAACTTCAATCTGTAAGAATGTATCCCCATGTTTCAGTTTTACAGATTACTTCACGAGAAAATAAAATGAGAGAGTTTCTGAAAGTATTTTATCATGCATTGCTACTAAAATCTCATCTGGTAGTATAATGGTAGGTATCTGGTAATCGCCCAATATATTTATGTAGTAGAATAATAATAATAAAAAAAACAATTTGTATGTTGAATCATCCAGCGTTTTAAATGAAGTTATTCCAAAAGAATCTCTCTTAGCTCTTAAAATTTTTATTATGAATTTATTTCTATTTAAATAAGATATACAAGTACTATAAAATGTCTGTTTTATTATAGGAACCAATGTGTTGTTTTAATTTTTATATTTTATATTACTATTCATTTTTATTATTATATATTTATATTACCATTTATTTTTATTATATATTTATATTACTATTTATTTTTATTTTTATATATTTATATTACTATTTAATTTTATTATTATATATTTATATTACTATTTATTTTTATTACTATATATTTATATTACTATATTATTTTTCCATTATTTTAATTTCTTATAAAATTATTTTTAATTTTATATGTAACTCTTTTTCATTTTTGTATAACTTTAAAAACATTTTACATAATTATTTTTTAATTTTTAAGTATAATTATTTTTTAATTTTCCTTCATTATAATATTATCTGTTATTTTTATTCTTTGTAATCTTTCTTTAATATTCATTTAATTTTATCGTTTTTTTTATCAGCTATTTTATTTCGCTTATTTGTAATACAGATTAGTCAATTATTTTTTTTTAAACTTTTCTCTTTCATTTTTAGGCATTTTAATTACTTTTTTTTAATTTAAAATTAAAGAATATGTTTTTTTTTCAGTTTTGCAAAGGTTAAGATTATCTAGTGGTCATGGATTCTTTTTAGTTTAAGTCGTAAAATCTATATGCGTCAATGGATGAAAAATTTTTTTGTACAAATTTTTTCCTAATTGATATAACTATGGACTAGAAACCAAGTGGGTCAGTGAAAAGAACAATCTTTACCATAATTAAATATTTAATCTTACTAGAGTAGGGATAAATGACTACAGATAAAGTAATTTGAAGTTAAAAGTTGATTATTCGTTGATCTGAATAAAAGAACTTGATCTATGAATGAATTTTGCGATTATGTGATTCCCTAAATAAGCTTAGTAATGATAGGAGAAGTAATAATTGAACGTTAGTGTAGAAGGTTTTGGTTGGTTTGTGCGCCATAAAACGTTAAAGGCTCTTGAAAGTCTACGTACGATATTAAGTATATGTAAAAATTTCTCATTCATTAGTATAATTTTTCTCAATAGTACCTTTATTGCTACAAGATTTATCATCTAGACTGAAATCTGTGTCAAGAGATTTATTTGTATTCACGCATTGTTTGGTTTCCTTCGAAATTAGAACTTTTTGAATGACTCTTTTTCATGCAAATTTATTTTCTTGTTACTTAAGTGTTTGGAAACGAAATAAAATGCACAAGCAAAAGTTGTAAGCTGTGTCCTAAATTTGTTCACAAAAGAACTTGTATTAAACTTGTTTCCTCTTTGCTGCCTTGCATGGCGGTGAAGTATATTAGTTTTATGCCCTCCCCCCCTCTTCATCATATGTTTTTTTCTTTTATTTTTAACTATTTACCAAGTCTTTTTTGATGTTTTCCACCTCCGTCATAGAGATTTTTGCTCATTTTCTCGTTACGCTTTCACGAAATAAAGGATCAAATTTCGTTTCAAATGAGAAATGAGCCCGAGAACTCTCTAACTTAAACAATTTTCGTTTCTCTGCGTAAAATTTTATGTCATTTGCAAATATTTAATCAAGATGTTAAAAATAAATGAGTGAATAGATTATAATTTTCCCAACCCTAATTTTGCATGTTTCAATACATGTGCCGAAACATTTTTATGGAGCTCGGGCTGGGAACACATTAAAATTTTTGCCATTATTTAAAATGCGTTCAAGTGAAAGAGAAAAATAATTAAGTAATTCAAAAAATACTGAAAGACTCCCACGAAAAAGCACTCAATTGTAGATAAATTTGAAAATAATTTTCAAATAAATGTTTCATTAGAATTTAATAAATTATTGTGAAGAACGATTTATATGTCTTCCATATATAGCAGATTAAAAATGTTTTTTTATCAAAAAGTCATAAAGAACAATTCTTCTGAATAAAATTAAAAGTAAATACATTTTTGAAAATAATAGGCTTACAAATCTATATAAAATAGAAAAATATGAATTATGTAAACTGATAAATTCTTACAATAATTATTTTTTTAGGAATCTATTTTCTCTATCATCAGGAATAACTGAAATATAAAACATAGCTTTAATTTTACTTCTAAAATTGTTACGACCAGGTGATAATCTTCGGTGAACACAGATGTGTTTTCCTTTTCTTAGTTATACATTATACTCCTTTCTGCACAAAAGTTATCAAATATTTACAGATGTTATCTGTCAGAAGTATCTTAAAGTATTGTTCTTTTTTTTGTTCAAAATAGCGAAAAATTAGATATTAATCTTTTTTTTTTTGCTTCATGTGACTCTTTGATTGAAACCCTAATTTTCACGTCAATTATTCTATAGGTTTTTTTTAAGAAGAATAAGAAGTTGGTTGTACAGTCGAATTTAAGGGTTCCAGTCCTTAACCCTAAGTAAATCATATCTGGAATTCCTCTTCAGTCCCCTTACTCAACGTTGATCTTACACATAGGTTTAATTTAATAATTTTAGCTCAATATCTTTATTACACACTAGACTACTAAACATTGTATTAAATCCTTCACTGTATAGATACATTTCCTTCATTACATTTCAGATTTCATTTATTGGAAGAAAATTTCAATTGAAACAAATTCATGAAAGGTAGGTGAAGGAAAAATTGCAATAAAGCCCATGCCATAACATTGCAAAGCACTCTATGTTAAATGGGTACTATCTGAAGGTATTAAATTTTACTTGGAAATGAGTCTCGATAGAAGCGAAAAAAGAAAATTCATGAAGCCTTTCTTATAATTTTAGTATATTATCGATAAAACAGCTGCTAAGAAGCATCAATCCTTGTATTTTTGTAAAAATTATTAACATTTGTTACTGATTTTTAGGTAAAAGAAATATCTATAAACTTTATTGCAATGTCCGGAAAAATTATATTTGGGGACAGAAAAGTTTTTCCCCCTATAAATTAGCTCAAATTAAGAGAAATTACAGTTGTATGATTTAAAAAAGTTCCTGTATAATCAAACTTAGCTAATAACACTAGAATTATCGAGGTGGGTCATGTGTGCCCCAAGACTTGAATTTTTGCTCTTTTCACAGTTATATTTCAAAATTAAGCTTTCTAATTTTTCGATTTTTTCTAAATATTCAGTCTAATGTCTTAAAACGAATTTAGTTCAATTCCAAGGAATACTTTTTTATTTATTTGTCTGTATACCTAGAACTACTACGGGGGGGGTCTTACCTGACCCAAACAAGTTAACTGCATTTTCTTTTATTTCAACTCTACATTTTTCAGTTAACATAGGAATTGTATAAACAGATGTATTACACCTGTGTTTTGCAAAAGGGAGAGAATAAGAAGGGGGTGTATCCACACATCAGGTTTGCACCTTTCAGGCAGATGTGTGAGCTTTTGTGATTGGAAGCTATTGTATTTATGTATTGGAATGTTTGTAGAATATACTTGTCTCTGTTATACTCTAGGAACTAAATAAAAAGAATATTTTTCCTATTGTAAGCTGAGCAAAAGAAACCGAAGTAGCGGCATTCCACTTTTGACACTTTTAATTATGGCATGCAGCAGAAGAGGTTTTTGGTAAGACGAAACTTTGAAATTGCTAAATTTTATGAAATGATTCTTACAACGAGAAAATACGTCTGATGATGATAATGAAAATTTGTTATCAACGACGAAAGAAATATTGTGGAAAATTTTCATATAATTTCATCGTCTGAATCCAGTCTCAATGACAGTGAGCTGAATGAAAATATTAAGTGAGAAGAGAATAATATATAAGCTATTTCCATCAAAGACATGCTGTATATTTTTGTAATGTAAGCCAAACAAACCGGACAAATTTAGCGTCAAATTTTGGTTGGCTCTAGATATGAGCTCAATGTACATAATCAATGCATTTCCAGATTTAGAAAAAGATTATTCTAAATTATATGATCTACGTGTGGATGAAAATGATGCTCGCAGGTTAGTGCAGCCTTATCTTAAAACAGGACGAAATAAAACAAGTGATATTTATTAAACCTCTAAAACTTGTAGAAACCCAAAAAGAAAATTGTTTAATCTATATCGGAACAATCAATAAAGCAAAAAGAGAAGCTCCAAAAGCTTTGAAGAAAACAAAAAAAAAACATTTATTCAGCTACCATCATAACATATAATAACACCCCTCTTGTTGCTTACCAATGTAAGAAACATAATGAAGAAAAATGAAAAGAAACCTGAAATAATAAATTTTTACAATTCACAAAATTCGGAGTCGTTGATGTAGATCAGATGGCAAGAAAATATTCCCTGAAATCTTTATCAAGGCTTCAGCTTATGCATGATTTTTCAATATTTTAAATCTAACGGCAATTAATGCTTGAGTAATTTTAAAAGAGACAATAAGTTCTAGTCTGAGCAGAAGAGACTATAATCTAAAATTAGCAGAGAAACTAAAAGAGAAATATATTGCAAATGAAGCAGAGGAACTGAGAGAGAAATATTTTCCAAAAGTAGCAGAAGTTGTCCATCCACGAACTACCCCCAGAAGTTTCAAACAAATGAAAACATTCCCAGTTAAAGCAATGCAAAAAACAATAAAACTGATAATGTGTATGAAAAATGTTCAAACTTTGCTTATGGATTATGCAGAGCAAAGAAAGAAATAACGATTATAGCATTCTGTGTGAAATGTTTCGAAAAAAATTAGTATAATGTAAGTAAAATGTCATACATATTTAATTTTTATTATGATTTAATATCTTATTAATCTGTAAGAGCATTATTAGGTTTTAATTAATTAAATATATGTTATTCAAAAGATATTTTCAATTTCATTTTATACAACCTACCAAAATATTAAATTATAGTTATATACTCAACAATTAGAAATTTAATTTTTAAAAATTATAATTTGCTATTAATTAAACTTAATATTATATAATATTCTAGAAGCAAAAAATAATAAATTTTTCATTAAAAATCATTGCAATAATCACGGAACACTATATATATATATATATATATATATATATTCCGTTTCTGTTATCATAAAAATTAGAAATAACATGACTGAAGTCCATGGATCAGCTAAGACCCCCCCCCCGGTATTTCTAGGTATAGCAGAAATACGGTAACTCTAGTATTAATTGATAAAGTGAATAAGACATTAACCATATTTTTCTCGAATAGTCGTTGAATAACACAATACCATATTCATTGCGATTATTTCAAAATTTCAAGACATAATGTTCTCTTTTTCTCTCCAAGAAAAAATCCATAAGAAATATGATAACTAAATTATTCTATTTTTCCGAAACATCTTTTGAAAAAAAGGGATAGGTATTAGCTATGTTACTGGTAAATAAAAAAAAAAAAGAAATCGCTGATCTGCTTTTCTGCCAAGTTTAAGCAAATCATGTGACAAACAATAATTCTATCAAATTTCTGTGTTAATTTATTTCACACACATATTTGAGAAAAAGTTTTATCGTTAAAAATTGAGTGTAAAATGAGATTTTTGGAGAAAATATAACACTTTTTTTTATCGTCACTAACGCAAAGCTCATTCAAAAGCCAATCGCATTAATATGAGTGGTTCTGCACACTAAAGAGAAGTTCTTCAGTTTGATGTAATTTATATGTGAGAATCAGAGCTGAAGTAGCTATAGTTTTGATTTTGCATTTAAGCTTGAATCGAAAATTTAACTGGAAATTAAGTATTTTTATATTAGTGTTAGATTATCAAAATTATTTTAAAATCGTCAAAACTTTCACTAAATGTGATATTTTGAGTACTTTAAGAATTTTTTTCTTCTTCTCATTATGTAAAATTTCTTGAAATTTCACAAAAAAAACCCCAGAAAATAAGTTTGGAAACATTCTAAAATGTCTTTTTCAAGTTTTATCTATAATGTAATTATATATATATATATTTAGGACTTACTTTGATATCCTGTGAAACTATATGCATTTACTAAACTATGAAGCTTTAGAATATATTTTAGGCGTATTTTAAAATGCATAAAGTAAAAAGCTATGTTGGCTTTGAATTTAAATATGGTATGATGCACAACATTTTCTTACGTAAAATGATGCTGTACTCTTTATATCTTAAATGAGGTTTTATATCAAAATTAAGAACAAATTTTAACTTTGCGTTACACATCATACTGTTTTTAATAAATCATTTAGATTTACCTATAAAATATTCATATGAAATGGAATTATATAATTTACTAAATGTGTTTCGGAGATGACCTATCCAATAATCTATGGGTTTGGATTTAATTTATATTAGTGCTGTATAAGTAATTTTATCAGGGATGTGTGGAAAAGCCTTTTTACAAAAATGGTTAAGTAGTGAAGACAATATTAGAGTTGCATAACACAACGTAACAGACTTTGATGTAACTATTGTGTCATTTAACTAGAGAAGAAATCTGTGATATGCCGCACGATGGATATTTAGTGAATCGATTATTAACGTCGCATTTAGAAGTAATATTGAGCCACAGGTTGCAGTTCTCGTAAATCTGAACAGACTTCCACACTACCTTGGGCTTAAGCGAGAAACATTCCCACTAAATCACTGATTTTCAGAGGCATCCTCGATGGAAGCAGCGCTGGTCAAGAGCTCGTGACCATGACCAAACGATTACCGCTGCCAAATCCTAAGTGAAATTGGGAATCAAATCCAGTTTTTAACTTGAACATGCCTGACCTTTTATTCATGACCTTAACTACGGATCTACCAAGATCTTAAATAAGTGTAAGAACTAATTCTTGCCTTTATTTTCAAGTAATTTGTATTAAAAAAACAGATAAGACCTTCGATGATTCATCAATCATATCGTAAGATAGTAATATTTATTAAAATGAAAATGTTTCGTGCTGCAAAACAAATTGAAAGCAAGAATAAACAAATGATGTTTTAATTTACTTTACATTTTGAGTATTTCTGAATGCAAACACGAATCTTATTTATAACGTTTATTGTTTTGTTATGTTTAAATTTTTTCAGATTCATTATCGAAAATGATTCCAATCCTCCAACCATCACACAGCTGTGCCTTTCAATATTAAAAATGTTTGGATTTTCTTATATATAAATCATGCAATGCATTATGAAATAAACATTAATTGACTTAGCCATCATGCAAATTAAATGAAATATCCAAATTTAAGTTTAATTCATGATAGCAGTTTTGAAGAGAGTTTCATGTTTCTTTTACTAAAATAATCTGAAGCAGGAAAACTTCTAGGAGTGAATCGAAAGGGCTATATTCAGAAGCTGAAAACATCAAAATGGAATTTCAGAGTAGATTATAAACAAGTTTACATGTATTTACTCATCGGATTTATAAAAGTTATTTAAATATTTGCTGATCCATGTTCTGAATGAACATATTGCCTTTTTTGTGTTTTTGTCCTTGACCAAGTGAAATTTCTATACTTATTTCAAAGAGCAAAATTTTCATCTACTTTTTAAAATACTGTACGGCTGAATTTTTTTATCATTTAAATATTTTAACTTAATGAATTTATTAATTAAATACTTCTCTCTAGCTGATGAAATTTTATTTCCTTTGATTATTCTTATTTTGCCTAATTTTTACAGAATTTCCTATTCAATTTTTTTTTTCATTAAATTTCAAGTTTTTTTTCTTACGGGGAATTCTGTTGAGAGTTGCAAGCTTGACTAACATTTCTTATATAAAAACCATAAAATCAATTGCGGATAAAATCTATATCGGAATTCTAGAGCAAAAATAATAAATAAATAAATGGATTGCTTTTTATATATTCATATTTATTATATCATGAGGCTCACAAGCCAAAATTTAAATTTCTCGAAATTTCTCGTGATATAGCATTTCGCCCTTTGCCAAAAGAACGTTTGCTTATGCGTAATACTGGGATTCATGAAACATTTACCCTATTCTGAAAAGTCTTTGAAAGTTTCACAAAATACTTCAAATGACAGTTAAAAACCCTCTTCTCCAAAAACTCATAACATATGACCCAAAACTTAATTTTAAATGTAATAACAAGATTAAGAACAATCTTGCTTGAAAGTTCATATAGAACTCAATAATTCAGTTATTTTTCATAATAATTAGCCTCTAATCTGTCAATTTATTAACACTTCCAAATTCCCATTATAATTTTTGTTTTACAAATTTCCTTTTTGACACAAAATTCTATTATTCACAATAACACATATCCTTTCCCATACATACACACGTACAAGTATGTAGTCTAAATCCTGAATCCCTCTTACTTTTCACATCTATACAATTCAAGCATAACACCCCTGACCTCGAGAGTCACATTCATTTAACTTCCCAAAACTCAAGATGTACACTGTTTCTGCAAGCATGGAATCGAGAGAAAAGACACAGTTTCGAGTTCTTAATTTAAAAAAATAAGAAAAATTTCAACACTGATTAAAACCTAATTTCTTTCATATTTTATCATTGTTTTATTAAAAATATATAATTAAGGAAATGTTATTAAAATTCTGTTATTATTAGATATCTAGTTTATAAACTTCTAATATTTCATTAGCCAAGCACACTTTAATGAATCACTCAAATTTCAAAGAATTTATCAAAATCCACTCATATTCTCTAATTCTTGAGGCACAGTTTGTATATTTCTAATTAAGTGTTAATACTTCATAAATGTGAAATATGTGTAAAAAAGATACTCCTCCCAAAGTAACTGCATAATAAATGTAACCAAATCCCAAAAATGAAATAGAAAATAAATCCAACGAATGTATAACAAAGGGTTTTTCATTTATTGATTCCAGATATAACGGTTCTTCTCATTAATAAGTAAATTTCATAGCTAGGGACTAAAACCCAAATACCTTTTTCATAGATTCTTCAAACCAATGTGTATGTTTCAAACTGATGTGTGTTTCAGGAACCACAGCTTTTTCTGCAGATAATTAATTATACATGTTATTACGTTGCTATTTATTTAACTTCCGCAATCTCTGCTGAAACTTTTATTTTGTTAAGGAGAAATCAAAATTTTTTTCAGATTGTTTTAGCGTCTTTTAAGTTATTAAACAAAAACAAATTATGAAGTTTAGATAACTCGTAATTAAGATTTCGAGGATTTAAATGTTTTAAAAGCGATTTTCATTCAGAACAGTGGATACTTGGATGTGGGTTGAGCTGAAAATAATGTTCATACATGTTTGTGAAGGTTACTAATGAATCATTTTGTTAAAATAATCTGATGTCATTTTGACATATACGTATTCTTATTTTTAAAATTAACTCTGCTTGTGTTTCGATTATATAATTAATATTAATTTAACGTTTGCATAATGGCGCAGAAGTAATTAGAAAGTCTGTGTTCGATATAAAACTTGAACATTCTGATTAAAATTTAGGGATTTACAATGAAAGAATTACATCGAAATATAAATTTAAGTATTTACTGTGAAAGAATTACATCGAAATATAAATTTAAGTATTTACTATGAAAGAATTACATCGAAATATAAATTTAGGTATTACTTATGAATAAAAATATAGTTGTAAATGTTATAAGAGTGAAAGGCAAAAGTTTTCATGAGATGCTGATAAAGTTTTATGATACTCAGCGTATGTTATTAAAAATTTATTAATATTTAATTCAAAAACCTCACAACTGCTTGAAGTAATTCACATCTTTATTTAAATCATTATAATTTAAATGTGTATCACATACAACAGTAAACCCAATTGTGAAGTATAATATATGCAACAAAATAACTGCATAATATTTTTCCAAGAAATATTACACAGAAATTATAGCATTTTTGGAAGAAACATAATAAGATAAATATTGATGAACGATTGTATACTTACGTTACAGTAAATATAAATTTGAAGAAACTTAAAATTAACTCACTGTATAAATTTTTACACAATAATGCTGCATTTAATTAGATTCTCTTGAAAATGATCTCGTTTCTGAACTGTATTTAACTGATAGTCTCTTTTTATATTTCAAAACATATTTATTTTAAATAAAAATATATTTCACAGTTATTAACATTTTAATACTTTTTTTTATAATATTTTAACTCATTACATCAGTTTTTGCATAAAAAAATAATTTAAATTCGTCAAAAATTAATACTTATTTTCCAGCTTAGTCACGTGAAATTAAAAGTGATACATCACAGTTCTTCTTTCCATCAAATAATCTTCAATATTATCAAGAATTTTCTACGTTTTTTCACTTCCTCACGTGCATGAACAATTCCTTTAGTGTATGGTAATTTTTCTTTTCTGAAGCATTTAATCGATAGAATTACGCACGATAAACCAAGCAGAGCACCTGCCTTTGTGCAAATTCCGGCGCAACTTCTTTAGTCTTCGTTCCGCATTTCCGAAACGCTGAAATGATGCGTTCATAAAATGAAAATACGCTGTTAATTATATCGGGAAAGTTTCAGATTTGGGCCATCGGTAATTATTGCTCTCCGTGATAATTATTGGTCTCTTTGGAACATCAATCTCGGTAAATGGGGCATAAACTAAATATTATGAGAATTTCTTTTGCGTTTGAGAAACGTTAATTTATCATGTGAGCTCTATTTTTTTCTTTTCTCCTACACACGTACATTTATGTTCGAAAATTATGAATTTAATTGATCGATGAAAAGTTTGGATGTGAAATTATAGTGATAACAATAACTATTTGTAAGCATTTAAAATGAGAATAAGTAGACTTAACAAGATACTTCATTAATTTAGTCGTTTCTAACTGCGGCTTCGGTGTCAAAAATCCACGAATTAAATTTAGGGAAAAATTAAGTTACAAATCATAAGATGAAACTAAATTAAAATAAAATAAAATAAGTCAAATTGGAGTAAATAGATTAAACTTCAAGTTATTTTTGCTTAAAACCATTCACAAAACGGGATTTGGCTTATGAAGGATTCTGATGTCAAAAGAAGTTTTATATGAAACGTAAAATAGAATATGTGAAATGCATTATCAATATAAGTGGTTTAAATAAAAGTCTTAGTTTTATTTTCAAAATATTATAATAAAGTATCATAGTACATTATATTTTATAACTCTTCTTCGAATTTTACAGAATAAAACTATTTACATTACATAACATTACTAGCATTACATAACATTACTAACATTACATAACATTACAAAACATTACTAATATTACATAACATTACTAACATTACATAACATTACTAACAATAGATTTATTATATGAATTTAAATATATGAATAAAACAAATAACATGGGAATTAAATTTCTATTCATTTCGAAAACTTTTTATTATAATTATCTCAGTAATCATTAGATAATTTCTAATACATGGTAATAGCATTCAATTAATAATTTCAAATACTGATTGTTTGATTTGAAAATAAAAACAGTATTTAAATACATTTTTCAAACACGCACACACACATATACACACTCTCTCCCTCTCACATATATATATATATATATGTATGTACTCACTCACACACACACAAACATATATATATATATATATATATATATATATATATATATATATATATATGCGCGTGTGTTTGTTTTGATAATTTTACTTCATTTACAATATTCAGTTTAAATACGTTTACTTTTATATAGGAACAAGCTTCAAAAATCATGCAAAATAAAAATATTGCTTGTTAAATAACGAATTAAATCATATAAATGAAATATCAGAACAAAATGGATTCCGAAAATAAATTCATATCCATTAAAATCTTCCCTTCTCCCCTCATGCGATTTTACTCAATTCGAAGAGAGAGAGAGAGAAATTGAGTTGCAGAAAATTTATTAAAAATTCGTTTCAAATGAGTAACAATAGTCATAATTTTCTTAAAAATATTTTAGGAGTTCTTGCGGTTTGATGCAATTCAAAATCAGTGTTTAATGTTATTATAATTAGTGCAAAGTTTAGAAAAGTTCGTGGAAATTTAAAATTAAAGTTATTAAAGAAAGAAACTAACAATTCTCGTAAATCTTATATCACTATCATTTACGCAGCAATAAATAGTCTTATTTTGAAATATAAAAAATAGGTGAAATCTTTTGCAACATTATTTAAAAAACGCCTATTGATAGTTGTAATAGAATGTTACAAATATCAAAGGACATACTTTCAGTTATCATATGTTTGGTAGTTTTATTTAGTAATTATCTATAATTGTTTTTTTTTAAAGTTGAGATATAACTTCATATGTTTATACATAAAATTCATATGATATAAATCCATCATGAAATAAATTATTTCAAAAAGTGGGTAAGAAGTAATCTCAATTTTAGATTACGCACAACTAACATGACAACCATGTTTGATTCAAACAAATGATAAACAACTGTTACATATTGCCATTACAGGAGATTTAATAAAAATATTTTTAATTTGTTAATTTTACATTTTTTCAAGTTAATCTACACAGGTAAGAATAAGAATTTTTCTTTAAGAGTTTTATTATTAAATCAATATAGAGAATCTTTATACAATTAATGGCTGAAAATTCGAAAATGGGATGTGGCACAACTGATAGAAACGGTAATCGAAATTAGAATAAACAGTCAAACCTATTGAACATAAGCATGATTTAGAGTAAAAGCTGTTCATTCAATTTATTTGTTATGGTGTTTTATCTCGTATCATTATATTTATTCGAAACTGTAAATTTTAGAAAAAAGTCGCATTTAGAGCGGTCAAATTCAGATTTCTGTATTTAAAATTAATAAATTATATATCATTTTATGTTTTATAAGATAACTACAGAAGTAATAAGTTGTAAGCATTTAATTGCCCATAGGTTTAAACTTTTATCAGTTATATTAAAATTAACGTAACTCTAAAGAGCAATATGTTCTATCTTCCATTTCCTTTTCGTATTCAAATTTTGCATAAAAAATGCTAAGAGTAAATCTAAGTTGCCATATAAAGCAAACATATATTGCTTTTTTAATGCAAAAAAGCAGAGCTTTTACTATCCTTTTATAATAGCATTCATACTTTTTCTAGGAAGTATCAATCACAAAATGTCTTCTGATAATTTTAAATAATAAAGAAAATATTGACTCTGTGAGGAGACATTCAAAGGATTATGTAATGAAGATTGTTGGCCATACTACACGATCAGAATAATTTTCTCTTCACAAGTAATGATTCTATATATTGCATTGTTATATCTTCTCTCCATTTATATAAAGAAAGTTAAAAAATAAATTTCAAGCAATTTTATGAGTAATTCATTTTTCAAATTCAAGTGAAACAAAAACCAGTTTTTTACTCTAAAATCTTTATTTGGTGAGCATAATATTTTTAATTCATTTTACACTCATTAAAATATAAAAAAAATTAAAAAAATAGGAAATTATTTATTTTTATTAAGAGTTTAAATAATATTTGTAATATTGATGCTTTAAAAACTTATTATTTATATGTACAATTAATTGTTCCACAATTTGTTGTAAAATCATATAATTTTCTTTACATTTTTATTTAGCGTTTTTAAGTTCAAATTAAATGAATGTTTTTTAAATTTAATAATTGGCCTTTAATTAAAAAAAAATATCGTTCTTTTAGGCAATACGCTGATATTAACAACTATGTTGTGTTTTTTGAAGAGAATGTGTTATTAATATAAGACATTGATTACCTAAAGATAATTAAAAGATAAAAGTCTAACATTGAAGCATTCTACTGTTTTAATAAGACAAGAGTCAGATTCACATTTTAAGATAAAAATATCAAAAAAGATTCTTCTGATAATGAAATATCCTTCGTTATCGCTTTTTTCTCTGTAAATGGAGCATAATACTTCCAAACTCTTCAGAGATTTCGTAAGACTTCCATCTTCTAAAGGAAGTGTACAGCAACAGAATCATCCTGTGTGTATTACAAAGCAAACCGCTTATTGATTTTGCTATTAAAAGAAGACCACATGTAGCGAGGTAATTTACAGACCCCTGTGAAGGCACAACCAAAATTAGAGATAATGATTCTCTAGAGAGTTAAAGGCTTTGTGTCATTATAGATAAAGGAAGGATAGAGAGAACGATTAAAAATTTTATTGACAAAGACTGAGAAAATAAGTGATTAATGACACACAAGGGTGACGTCAGATTTTTGATGAGGTAATTAATTTGGCTTATGCTGCAAGAACATGAATTGTGGCTTGCTGAATCGGATGAGATTCAATGAAGAAAAGTGGAAGACACAATTTTAGCTTGTATTCCTCTAAGTGATAATAGTTATAATGATTACATAAGCAGTTCGGATTCGTGAAAACTTCAGGACTAGATTGATGAAAGGATTGAGAACCATCGAAGTACTTGAAAATGTGATGTTTCCTTCAATGTAAAAGGAAACTTCAATTTAAGTTATAAATTTTAGGAAAATAATGATAGATTAAATGAAAATGATGCATCTTAGCTCTGAAATCATTTGGTTTTATTATTTTACATTTCTTAAGAAATTAGAACAAAATATTATGCTTTGTGCGAAGAAAGTGTTATTGTTAAATATGTAGCAAACTAATTCTGTTTGATACTCAATACTTATGTTAAGTTTTAAATGTATTTTATTCTTTATGTGAGATTTGTTTTTCATTAAATTCGTAATGAGAAGCAACATAAAGGCTATTCACCAACGTACCCCGTAGTTTTGAGTCTTAGTGACATGAAGAGGATTACATCCGAGTTGGTACCCCAATTTACAAATTTTCACACCATCCCTACGTGAGTACACTGAGCTTTGAGAGATTTAACGTGCATCAGGGCAGCCACAAGATGAGATTTTAAAGATTATCCGACTAAAAACCATGACTCAGCGGAAGCAAAGCCAGCCAGGAACTCGAACAATTAATTTTAAAATTTTAGGACTGATTTAGCAATTTTGATGTCCAAAAGCGGCTTAAGTAATGTTTACCTTTAATTCGAATATCATAGAATTTTCTTTCGAAAAGGTGAAAAGAAAAGCTCTTCAAGCAGTATATGTAATAAATTTTATACCTCCCTCCTCATATTTTTAGTTTCAATACTGATATTTGCAGCAAATGTCAATTAATAACTTTTATAACTACAGCAAGGCAGTTTAAAATAAGATTAAAATTTTTAAAAAAAATAATACTTAAAATTTTATATGCAAAATTAAAAAAAATAACTACTGATTGAAATCATTATATTTTTATAAATCCTTCACTATATGTTTCGTATCAATATCTTATTTGTTTCCGAGTATGGCGTAAATATATATCTACATATTTCTAAGATAAGAAACGCATTTGTGATATCATTATATTTTTATTAGTCGTTTACTATATACTTCGTAGAAATATCTTACTTGTTTCTAACTCATACTTACATATATAGATGCATTTACATATTTTTGAGACCTTGTAATAGTAACACTCACAGATTTTGTTGTAAATGAATGAATATGAAAAATTCGGCTTAGTGATATTTTAATCAGAAAATTACTTCTGAGTACGGTTGAAAAATTGGAAACTAAAAAGAGAATCCTTTTCTCGACATTTTAGCTTTAGGAATCTGTTGAAGACATTTAATCATACTTAAAGGCCTAACTCATCAGGTTTAAAGGATGGGTTGGCTGTCCAATATTAGCTTTCAAGAGGAATGTAAAAAAAAAATGCTTTAATCTTATTCAGATTTCATCATGTCACATTTCCTGGGATTAATCCTAACGAAATTGGAAACGCCCTCTTTTCGTTTCTGAAATGAGAATCGATTATTTCTCCCAACGTACCTTTGAAATGAAATTAGTTGGAACCTCTTAACTGTATCTGTGCCTGTGTCGGTGTTCCGTTGATTAGAAACTTCGAAAAATCCGATAGCTTGTTTTGTGGTGCCATAACAAAAAAAGAAATAATAATTCAAGTTTTAGCTGCTAAAACAATGTTAATACTAGAATAAAAGAGGCAATTGGGATGCAGGCAGAAAACCTGAACGTATAACTGTAAATATTTAAAAGAAGGGGGTTCATTTTTTCAAATAATGCCAGGATTATTATATGAAACAGATAAAAAAAGTAATTACTTTATGTTATTTTTTTATTTACTAAGGTTGTAGGATTATTGATTAACTCAGGAAGTTAAAGTACCCCCAGAGAAGCAAATCCAAAGTAATAAGATCAGAATTTGGGGACTGATTTCATGATTTCGAGACAACGTCCAGTTGATGATCTTAGCAATGCTTCGCCAAAACTGTTAAAATTAACCTAGCTTCTGGTCAAGGATGAGAAGAGTCTTGTAGTAACTTTGAAAGAATCTTGTGACGCGTGACGTTTCAGCAAGACCAATATTATTAGCATAGAAGAAGGCCTTCTTAAATGAATCAACGAATATACTGTTTGAGTGAAAACACGGGAATTTTCATTTGCATAGTAATATTCGAAAATTATCATACGTTGTTCGTATGTATATCTTTACACAGTTCAAATGCCATGATTCAATTTTCTGAATCTGATAGCGAACCCAAAATATAACAAAAGTTATTCACATTTTAATCGAAAAGTGACTTTTGACTCACCTTGTATATTTTATATATTTTTGAATTCTAATGTAATAATCTAGTAGCAATCTACCAAATTGCACGGAATATTATTGACGAAACAGTTGCCTAAAAGTTAAAAGAAATATTTTTTATTTACATATTTATGTGTTGTGGTTTAAAATATGAGCTATGAATTCAAATATTTCTCGTTTCTTTTGACAATGAATGTGTAAGGAAATTTTTTCTAAGTTTAAGCTATATTTTGCTTACTTCTCATGAATTCTCTAAATATTTTAAATATATTCAGTAGTTTTGTTTTGTAAGTATTCAAGAAAAATAATATTCTAGAGTAAGAAAAAAATGCATTTGTAAAATTTAAATTAATTTAAAGGCATAACTGATCCTATACATTTAACCTTTTGATATAACATACTTCAAATTTAATGTTTTTCAAATTAGAATTTGATTTTTTTAGTGTTAAACGTCTATATTTTCAGTGAGTTTACTATTTTTTTCAATTTGCTTCATTTTTTTAAAATTTTTAGAAGTTTTCCTATATCTTTCGGTATATGAAAATGATTTCATTTAACAATAACTCTTAAAATTTAAAAAAAAAAAAAACTTTCGAAAATTATAAGTTTTTCTGTTTAAGTCTTTTTCCTAGTTTATTGTGTGAATATTCATGGAATTTCTAACAAAAACCACCAAACCTTTGACATATAACATACTACTTATGTTCAAATAGTTTAATATTTTATTTTTTTTATCTCAAATGAAAAGAAAAAAATCCGAATTACTACATTTTCTTATGCCAGACAAAGAAATAATACTACAAAGAAATAAATGTTTCTTCTTTTTTGAGAATTGCAGCAAAATAAATGTAATGAATGAATTCAAGAACTCGGAGATGTAAGAAGTTTTTATCACCAGGGAGGCGTTTAATTATTACTCCTCATTTTGCAGACAATATTATTAATAGTATTGAATGCATGCTTTATAATTAGAGAAATACCGCTGTCTCCTGTTATAAAATAACAGAGGAAAATAAAAATTACAATCTGAGAGATGTGTGTAATAAAACATTAAACATATGAGATTAAAATTCGAAAATAATTTACTAATGGATTATCTGAATTTCTTCTATTTCATTTTACGAGCCGTTTAAGTAAATTTAAGTGGAATATTAAAAAAAGATAAGGATTGAAAAAATTCAGAATCATCTTGATTTTACTAAACAATTGCTTATTCTTATTCTTGACTCAGTCTTCCTGAATATGAAAATTATATTCCATTAATTTGTTGGAAAAATGTATTGTTCTTGCCCAACGTGATATAAATACCAATAACATAGAATTGTATTAAGTTCTAATATGCCAAAAAGTACTTAATATTGATAAAAATTAGCTTCAAATATAATTTGAGAATTACATCGACTCAGTTGCGAATGCGTGTGTGTTCAATAGCAACGTTTTATTACTCAGAGTCTAATTCAAAAAAGATTTAAAAAATTTATTCCTCCATATGATTAATTATATAAATGTTTTTCTACTTTAATTGGATACAAAAGCTCAGAATGAAAGCTTAGAATGCATATTCATATATTTGAATTCCTGTTTTTAAGTAACTCGTATTAAAATACTGAAATTGACTTTTTAAATATTGAAGTAACTTAATAATATTTTATAACAAGATTAACATAGTTTAATTAGTCAGAGAGAGAGATAAATTTTGTCATTATGTTAATTTATTGTATTTATAATAGAACATACATAAAAAAAATTATGTGCTTACGAAAGGAATGCGACATTATATTGCTTCGGGATTTTCGCTTCAGTAAACTAAGAAAGTGTATAATAATTTGAGTTGCATAAAATTATGATTTCTTCTCAACCAAAATGAAACTTGATTTGATAAATTAAATGATGTTGTAAATGATGTGAAGTGAATTAGAGATAGTGATATGTAAAGGAAATAGATTGAAAGAAAAATAAAAGTAATGTGAGGATAACGACTTGCTGATAGAGATTTATAATTTTGCTTGAAGCACATTAGTCAGTTTTGTAGATTGAAGAGAATTGTAGTTAAACTATCAACCTACCAAGTTTCTGTTAGTGAGAATTGTTGAATTCCAAACGAGTCGTTTGGCAAGCTAAGATTTCATACTTAATTCATTATCCAGGATTCTTGAGTTAAGATGGAATTCTAAAGACAGCCACTTCTGAGACTCTAGAGATTATTAATAAAGTATTTTTGTTTGTTTTTGTACGTCTTCAATCGAAGCTCAATGTTTATTAAGTAATGTATTCAATTAAGAAATGGCGCAAGTACTGAGTAATTAAGGGCACGCGTTACAAGATTACATCTGCTTAAAATAGGATTACTTAATCTATATACATAAAAAAGCATTGCAAAGCTTGATTGAAAAGAAATATATCCTTGACCGCAACATTCCATTAGTCAATAGATTCTCAAAATTCTTGTTGTATCTGAAAGCTACACGAGTCATTTGGGTTATTTCCCCCCTCTGGTATATTATGTGTGTGCTAAGAAATTGGCGATCCACATGAAGATGAGATGGAAGCAGGAAGGAATAATTGCGGAAAAAATTGCGATTTTCGCTTCTCTTCAAACAGCATCTTAATGGACATTACTTTCGTTCTGAAGACAAAGAGAAAGCTGACTTTTAAATTAGTGCCGAAAACAACCTCTGTGATCGTTCACCCTCGGGTTATTCCGGCTTCGAATGGGACAGTGTCAAAGAGAGAATAAAACATTGCATAGCTAAAAAATATAGGTTGCTTTTACGTTGTACGAAAATTATTAAAATGTGGTTACAAATAAACCATAATTGTCAAGGAAACATTATATTTTCAAACTTTGTAACTAAAAATATTCTTATTTTCAATATTTTAAATCTAGATACTAGCAAAATTCCTATAATGTATTATTTCTATCTACATCAACTACTACGTATTTATTGAAATAAAAGTAATAGGCTCTTAAAAATTATTGATTATTTCATTATTCTATCATATCTGATCCAAAGAATAAGTTAAAAAATGTATTTCCTTAGTTCAAATGTAAAATTTTATACTCAATATTATGAAAAATGGTTTTAGGCATATCTAACTTTTTTGATAAAAATTTTTTAAATTGTAATAGTTTTCGAATATTGGAATGCCTTTCGGGTTGTATTTTGATTTAAAAAGCGAAGATACGTGCAAATTTTCCAATTGAAAAAGAAGATCTATAACGAACTACATATTACGTGAAATTAGTGTTTCAACATATTTTAAAATTTGGCAAAAACTATAATTCAGCTACTTATCTTAATTTTCTTTTACAATTTAGATCATAAAATCTACACAATACTTAAATATTATTCATATGCTCATTTCAAAATATGTGATTCTAGCATACTGTTTTTTACTTATTAATGTAGCTTGCCAAATTGATTTCATTACCTTGATTGCTTACATCTGATTTTATTATCGTGAAATGAATTAAACTTACACTTGACTTATGAAATTATTTAAATCAAAATATAATATGTAATACATAAATAAATAATTGAATTTAAGCTAAAGCTAAAGGAGAAAAACTAGTTTCAGTTTTTTATCATTAAGTATGTATTCATTATTATTAAGTTGAGCGTAGAAGCATCACGTGGAATCTTGGCAATTCGAATCCTCGTAATTTGGAGCCCCGGTCATGTGACCAAAAAGATACCTGAGCGGTGTCGTCCAGTTCATGGCATATCCTTCATTAAACTCTCACACCCCGCAAAGGGAGGAATTGGAGCATCTACAGATTTGACGTACATCAGCTTTGCTGTACGGAGTCTGTGCCATCAGAGCTCTAGCCGACGCCTCGACAGAAAGCTCGAGTTCTCGACTTTGACCTCTATGCTATTGCAGTCACTCAGTTTCAGTCATAATATCTTTCTAGGTGTTCATATGGCTAATTATATTTTATTATTAGTTTTTTTTCATCGTATGTGTTTGAAATTATTTAGATATTCATCTTTCTGTAAAACCTTCAGCAATGTAATTTTTCAAAGAGAAAAAAAAATTCCTGCAAAAAAGTATTGGAATATAAAAGGATGATTTGTTACGAAAGTACTGGTTATTTAGAAACAAAACTACGTTAGAATAAGCTTTTATAAATTAATGAAATATTAGAGTCTGCAAGGGACAAAGTTTCGCATGTAAAGTTATATTTATTTATATAGCCACAGTTTAAACGTTAGATTAACTATAATAATCTTTTAATTCATTGAATAAAATCCATAATATTTTGAAATTAAAATTTTTTGGAATATTTCGTATCTAATCAAATTCTTTTGTGCAGGAAAATAAATTAGTGCTTTCCTAATAATATTAGCTTTTTAAACTAAAATTGGTTAGAAAGTTTGTAAAGGTATAATTATTAACAATTTACATTCTGAAGAAGCTTTGCAACAAGATTGGGGTCTTTTGAAATCCCTTTCCTTATAATAACATTTGTCATTGAATATTTTAGTTTTGGTGGTGCAAATGCAAATTTAAATTTCTCTCTCAGCAACATCTGAGGAATCTTGATTTAGGTGGATATTTCTGAATTCTTACACGATGATAAATCTTCGAGAATTGCGTAACGTGCAATTAAAGGCATTTATTCTGTGAAGTAGTTCTAGAGTTTAAAATATTTACGGCAAAGAGATATAATTGCAAATGAATGCCTGGAAAATTCGAAGGCAACATTTATAATTACTCAGTTTGTTTCATTCATCTTTTTTATTTGTGCGTGTATGTTATTCTATCCGTATGCATTTAAAACAGAAGTACTATGAAAATGCATAAATAATAATTAAAATCTGATTTCCATTAATTCAATTCCTAAATAGTTTTATGAAAAAAGAAATGATAAGTGTGGAACTTTACACTTAAAATACTGTATTACTTCTTACTACAATTTTCACTATATTAATAGGTGACACGATTTTAACGAAGAATATCCCTATTGCCACTGAATTTGAATATTTTCTTCATTCCAACTGTCATACAATTATATTTTATATTCTTATAATGCTTCCTATATATTTCATTTTTCGCTTTTCCTATTCCTTAATTATGGAGACACAGTGGTATCCCGTGAACAATTTTTATGTTAGATATTTATAAGAACATTTTTATATTTATCATATTTGAACACTCACATTAAATATGTTTTCATAAAAAAAAACTTGGCAATGTTGAAAAAGTAATTTTATCAACATTATTTCAATGTCTTAAAATTTGAACTCCTAAATCTTTATTGTTTGTAGATATTTTTTCGAAATTTCTCGGAAGTGCTTATCGCAATTATTTGTATAACTTTGGTTGTAATGGTACTATTTGTAGTCTTACAAATTTTATTCAATTTAACTGTATGTCTACGAAAATGAGTAAATACTAAATTTGTAAATACTGCTATATCAATTTTGTTGATTTTTAAGAATGTTACTATTCATATAAATCCTTATTGAATGCACAGAATTATCTAATATACTATACAATACAAACCTAGAAAAAAATTTCAAAAATTTATATTGATTGCAAAAAAAAAGCTTTAGTATTTTAAATACGCATAATATTTTTAACTAAATGTGTATTGGAGACCAACCACATTATTAATTAAAATTTAAATCACCCTGAATAATGGTAACTAGAATTATGAATTTTAAAACATATATTTAGGAAAAAAAAGGTACAATTAAAATATAATATCAATATTTTGGTAATTTTTAAGATAAGTCCTCTTAAAAGACTTTGCAGTAGCTGAGTAATAACTTATTTGAAATCTTGAATATTTCTATTTATACACTATTAGATGGTATTCATAAAGAATATTATTTACTGTATTCAGATATATAAATGTGAATTAAGTTATTCAGAACCTCATTAATCTTTAAGAAAATGCTATATTTGTGTTTTAAAAATTGCTTTATTGAAAGTTCTAATATCTGTGTTCCATAATAATAAAAGGTTTGATGAAATATATAAATTCATTTCCTATTCAGCTTATTATGAACTTTAATTTCTTCCAAATTACCTGAATTCACTTATAAGCACTTGTAAATGTTTTGCAACATTAGGTCTTATACAAAAATACTTTCTCATAATATCTATAAAGATTTGGAGGTTTTTTGTTTTATATAAGGGTTCCCTAAATATTAAAGTGTGAGTCTCAGAAAGGTTTCTAATCAATAAATGTAATCAATGTAATCATTGTATAAAGATATCTAAACTTTATATTTTTGGAATAAATATTGAAAGCAAAATTTATTATGAAATATTATAAAGTAAAATCTGTGTTTTATAACAATTATCTATTGATTCCAATACAGTTTTTGGTAATGAATTTGTTTAAAAATCATTTCTGTTAACTGTAAGCTCATCAAATAATTATAAAATTTTAATAATTAAATATGAACATCTAATAAGTTTATGGATAAATTATGAAATAATTGTTGTAGAATACACCAAGGTAGCATTTTTGAAATAAATATATTTAGTTCCTTTATTTTAATTATAATATTATTCAAAATATAAAAAAAACTACTGTGAGCCTCTACTAATAAAAAGGATTTTAAAGTATTATTTTAAAGAAAATGCAGTTTGGGAAATGATTTTTGTAATTTGTTAAATCCAATAAGAATCATTTTAATCCTACAAATACAGCATGAACTTAGAAGTGTTATTTACAATAGCCACTGCATTTATATAAGAGTGTTGTACACATTCAAAGAAAAGAATTTTGATAAACTATAATATATTTTAAAAAGTGATAAATATTTATCAAATTCCATAAAACATTTTACTTAAAAGTATTTTTTTCACAAACATAAATTTAAAATAAAAATTAGAAATCTAAAATGAAAAGTATTTTGCTTGGATAATTTTGATTTCAAGTCTTAACTCAATTAGGAGTAAATTTTAATTTCGTTCAGTTTAAATTATAAAATAAATAAAATATTAATATTATCATGTGTGTACTTCCTTTATTAAACTGTCTTATACTATTAAGATAGAAATAAAGTTTTTGATTTAAATACATAAAAAAAATGCTTATCTGAAGCAAAATGTAAAATGACGTATTACGATGCATTTTTAAAATATTAACGACGTAATGATAACGAAAAATATTTCATTGAATAAAAATCACGATTAGATGTCAGTAAATCTCTTACTTAATAAGATAATTTAGAGAAATAAAAATAAGCTCTGAAAGTAATGAGTTACAAATTCAGTTGAAAGTTGACATGATAAGATTAAAATAAAAACTTAACTTTGAATTTTTTTTATTATGCTTGACTTTAATCGAAACAGCAGCAGTGGCATACTACATTTGGATCAAATCCAGTATTTGACTCCCTAATGAAATTTAAAATGAGTTTCTTTTTCTTTTGCAAAATAGCCACTATCTGCTAGTATGATTTATAAGAAATTAGTGTTTAACAATTTATTTTTAATTCATATATGCATTTTTCTTTATCATGTTATTCTAATTAAAGATTTTCAAGATATTTTTTTCGAAAATTAAATGTTAAATAATCATGAAGAGGTATGGTAAATTTTTTTCGCATTTTTATTTATTATTATTATTATGAAGGAGACAATTATTACTTATTATATGCAAAACCTAAAACAATTAATCGTAATTATGAAACTTTACTTTGATAAGATTAAAAATGGAAATATGTGTAATTCATTTTAAATATTTAATTCACTCTATGATTGGTAAATTTAGAATGAAACGAATTACATATTTCTAAGTATCTACGTTAGATGCTTAATGTTGTTAAATTTACAAGAGCATAACTATAAAATAATTTTAATAAAATACTTGTCATTGCTTTAATTAATGAATTAAAACAGAAGCATGGGATTTTAGTGGATTAATGAGCCGATACTTGAGAATTGTAATAGAATTTTATTTTACTCTTCTTTGAAAATAAAATTAGGATTTTTTAATTTTCTAATTTTTTGTGTGGTAACTATTTTTTTCAGAATTTTGAACAGTAATAATAAACAAATTTTAATTATTGCGTAGGTATTTCCTATCCTTATTAAAATAACATTTATACTCGGCCTATTTTACACAAAATTTCTCATTAGGCTAACTTCACTTAACAGGATTAATTCTAAAACATGGTTGAGCCTAATCTTTGCTCTGCAATTATCTGTTTAACAAGTTTAATTCCAAAATGTAACTGCAAATGCATTGTATCCCTTTTGTGATGAAACTATGCTAATCATTTAGACTACTGTAATTTCTGAAATAGTATCTCCTTGAAACTGTTTTCGGAACTAATCAATTGGAGAATGATTATTACTTTAATAGCATTGAACAGTAGCTAAAGGAAACTCTTGAAGTTCGAAATTACTTATCTTCCATTTTGATATTTTATAAGTGTATTTATAAGTTTTATTATTCATTTGTAGAGTAAAATGCAATATTCTTTTATTACGTTTCATTAAAAATTTATAAAAAGGAAAATACTTAATAATTATCTTTATATACATAAATTTTATAATTATTTTTTTTTTTTTTTTTTTTTTTGGTTTTTTGTGGTTGAGAACAAATATGTAAAGATTGATTTTATTTTCATTTTTCGGCAACATTTCTTTATTTTTCTCTTAAGATATATTTAATTTAATAATTTATTGTTAACTTTAATATTAGAAAAATTGTATTTGTCTATTAAAATATTTTATTATTCGCTTTAATTTTAATACTTGAATACACTAATTTAATTTTTATCGTATATTTGTTTGTTTTAATTATTTTTATTGTCGAAAGTTGACATTGTTTTTGTGCTTGAGAAGCTTGTATGTTTTGAGTGAACGATGAGGATAGAATTAACAATAAAGTGAGATCCGTGGAAATTGTGAATTAATTTTAGAAAATTTATGTTAATCAATCATGATTGAGCTATTTTTGCAGATATGGTTTAATTACGCTTTTAAGGAGAACAGAAAGCTACTAGAAATCAGTACCTGTTATTATTAAATGATTCTTTATTATTTTATCTTTATTATACTTCTAATATCACTGTAGTCCTTTAATTTTCATTATTTACGAGTTATTTAGTTTGAGATAGTGATACTGTATTATTTTAGATTACTGCTTATAACCATGCGAGCAATATTGAAGGAAATAATAAAATTCAATAACTTTATAAGTGGAATTAAAATTTAAGTATCTTATTCATAAAAGTTAATTATATAGGATACAGTATTATAATTATTTAATAAATTTCAAAATATTACACATTGAATAATTTAAGGTCTACATTATTTCATGTAAATAATATTTATGTATAAAAATAATTTTTTTATACATAAAAATAAGTTTCAAGAGTGGATTAACATATAGCGATTGAACGAAATTCATTTTAATAATATGACGTTGCAGCTCTTTATTTCCACTTTTATCATTCGACTTATAAAAACATGCGATTTCAGATAATGTTTAATGAATAAAAATGATGGATTTAAACAGTATTACTTAAATTTGAAATTAAAACTGTAAATCATAATTTTGTATCAATTTATAAAATTAAGTTCATTAAATACGGTTCTATGATGTATTAATGAAATATTAGAGCATAATTTTTTTTTTATCTAAACATGACCTACAATCTAATTCTTTTTTAGTCGTGAATAAGGGGCAATTTTAATGAAAGAGGATATAAAATGAGCAAATATGTTCATCTTTTATGAATTTGTTACAGTTTTACAAAAAGTTGTATTATTTTAAGAAATAATTTTATTTTCTGATCTGATACTTCTGTTATTTGACGTTACCATAAAATTCTGCCTTAAAACTATTAAATAATATGTATAATAATTTATTCATATCTATAATTTATTTAAATGAGTAAAATTTATTTACTTGTGAAATAATCAAATTTGATCATATAATAGTGGATTTATTTGATACTAATTTAATCAATAGGAAATTTAGTCAATAGGAATTTGAAAATCATCAAACGTTTCATGACATATGTAAAACCTTTTAGCCATTTTTGGCATCGGCTAACAGAAAAAATATCTTTATAAAAAGAGTTTTCATAACATTTACACAAATTTATATTAATGATTGATGCTTAAGAAACTCGATTTAAATACTTATAAATTAACATTCTTATAAATGGAACCCAAAGTCTAATGTAATATAATTTTAATTATTATTTTTATATAGCATACACTATTACAATATTTATGCATATATCAAAATGAGGAACTTTGAATAATTCAAGCACATTAATTGTTCTAAGACAATATTTTACATGAATTAAAGCTAAATAATATATTATATTCTTTTTCAATATCATATTATTCTAAATTATGTTCTATATTATTAAATTTATATTATTTTTAATACATAATGAGAAAAATAAAATAAAAAAGAATAATAATATTCAAATACTTGTTAAATATTTCGCATATTTATTCAAACGTGTGCAATATTTATTTTTAAATCCTTAGAAAAGTAATTATTATAGTTGACTTGTTGTATAAAACTATTTTTAATAATTTAAAATCTATATAATCTTATCAAAACGTGCCAAATATGCAATAATTTCAAGGCGAATCAATAATTATTTATATCAATATGATACAATTGGCCACATGCAATTTTTATTATTTTATGTTTTACATAATACTTAATGAAAGATAAGATAAGAAAATATGGAGACATTTTTATAATAGCTGTAGAACAGTCCCTTTCAAAGCTTTGTTTTTCTTTTAACAATAAATCAGAATTTTTGCAAGTACACTCCAAAATAACAACGGGAATAAATGACCAGAAAAAAGTTGAGGCGAAAAAGTTCGAAATTTTTTGGATGAACAGTTTTGCAGCTGTTAGTGAAAAATCAGTGGTTTGAAAGTAATGCATTAGTTTCATCGCTTTAAAAACATCATCGTTAAACTTTTTTCTTAATATGTGTCAAGAGAAGCTTATATAAATGGTATTTTAGCTAATGAGTCCTTCAAGGTATTAAATTTTTTACAAATTATATTAATTCTAGTAGAAATAAAATTAAATATATATTTGAACATGTGTAATATACAATTGAAAAGAAATTGAAAAATTAAAGAAGGCTTCTCTATTTAGCTGAAATATCTTTAAAAACTTATTTTTTCAGTTAATAAGAAGAAATATATTTTTAAGCACAACATCAAGTAACTAATTAATATATGCATGTGACTAACACTTCCGAATTTCTTTTCCTTTGAGTCCTTATCCTTTTCTGGATTAAAAAAGCATTGGAAAAATTAATACGAGAATCATGAATAAAATTACATTTAAAAAAAGCTTAAGCGAAAAGTAGTTATCAGAAAATTCAAGTACATGTATGTTGGAATGTGTAAAGGTAAGCTAGAATGTATGGGTAATACTTTTGTTTGCATTTTGCTAACAAGAAATTTATAAATCATTAACGTCATAATATCGATTATATTATTTTCACAACTGTGTGCTTGTTTATATAGTATCAATAAAATTTCTTTTATAAGCACAGACACGTATATTTATCCGAAAATAGATAGAATTATTAAAACTACTTTACTTATTCATTATTATCAACATATATATAAATATATCACTAACAACAAGTATTTTTTTCCATTAAATTGGTAAGACAGAGTGTAATTGGAAATTTAAGGTAAACGAGTTTTACTAAATTGTGATTTAGAAAATAATTTTAAGTAAAATAATTACCTTTTAAAAATACAGGTAATATTTTAAGAGATATATCTAAGACATATGCTACAGTGCATTTAAAATTCACAATGAAACATTTCATTTCAAATATATATCATATCAAACAATTATCGCATTTAGTCGATTATCTATGGATAACAGGTATTGTTCAACAGCATAAAATTGTTAAAATATGGAGGATTGGAGCTACTCTTCACTTATTATATCAATAACTCTTAGGATAACTTGAGAATTTTATGCACTCGGAGATTGCGAAGGTATCATAAATATAATTTTATATTCATCAGATTTACCAGTATAAAACGAGCATTTAATTTCTAAGTGAAATACTAAGTACATATGATGCGCACGAGTTTGTCATGAATTATTAATGCGAATTAGATTGTTCGTAATTGTGGGATTATTACTGAACATAGCACTTTTTTGATTGATTGTATATTAGCGATGCAATTAGGAACAAAACGAGGGCTATGTCACTTTTCAGTTTTAGTACTGTTATTTAAGTTGCTCACATGTATCGCTAATGGAATTTATGACAATATTACATGAAGATGGATATCTTTACTAAATGAATTGACCAAATGATGTTAGATTATGATACCTTCAGTTGATTATAACAAATTTTGGTAGTTGGACACATGTGTCAGTTGATAAATTTCAATATCTAATCCATGTGTAACACGGCTCAAATTCAATTCTGAAACCTTTACCATAATAAACATCAAAGAAATGCGAGCAATTCTCAACAAAGGAGATTATCTAAGAGAATTAAGATTGGCTAAGGTATTTATGTTGAACGTAATAATCAAATACACTGTTATTATTTTTTTTTACTTTATAAATTTCACAAGCCACACAGAATAAAGTGGAATAAATTAAAATAAAATAATTAATTCAGTCAAAATATCGAACGGGTATTTACGATTGAATGTTATAAATGAATAATATACCCTTTGATAATCATCCCTCACGATGGCAATACACTGTGAGCACTTGGTATATTTTATATGATTATCTACGAAAACTTATTTAATAACTTTGATAAAATTTTCTACTTAGAAATAAAATAAAGTATCAGTAAAAAAAAATTATTGCTTATGGATGTTAAGGTTTCCTTCCTTATACACACAGTGGCTTAGAGAAATGTTATTTTATTGACATCCTATCATTATATCATATTTGAGTTCGTATTTCTGTCGTTATAATTTATTCCATGCTAGTCACAGGTAAAAAAATGATATTTAATAAGATGCTGATTATTTGAAATTGTGGATCCATATACTGACGCACAGTCTTGTGATTTATTTATTTAATCCCCCATATTACCCTATCTATATAAATTTCAAAAAAATAATAATAAATAAAGATTCAATTTAAATTGGAGATTTAATTCGTATTTGGCTATATAAATATGTGTGTGTGTAGATAATTACGAGTACTTAATTTAAATTTACATCAACATCAACAAAAATTTATTTTCAATTTTTAGTATTCTTTTGAACAGAACTAGTGGGCTATTCCTTGCATGTTAATCCATATACACTTATTAAAATAACACTTTAATGTACATAGTTATTTTACGTAGTCTGCCAACATTTAAATGCAAATTGGAATCCTTTTTTAAGCTATTAATTATTAATATTTTGTAATTCAACTGGAAACTTTAATTTCAGTTCTTCGTTTCGCAGTATAGTGAATTTCAAAATTTCAAAGTGGGATATTTTCTTGTAAATTCTATTCTTTGACTTCTGAATAATTTTAAAAACTAATTAGTTCTTTTTTTATAGAGTTATTGCTAGAATATCTCAAAAAATAAAATATATAAACTTAAGTTTCAGTATTTTATACTAATAGAAAAATAATTCATTTTCTTAAAAATGAATTGAAAGTTATTTATTTTATAGCATATATATGAATAAATTATTATTCACATTTTTAAGATATTGATTTATTAATTAATTTATTTTTTACTTTGATTTTTTCGCTTTCATTTTCAAAGAAAATATACTTTCAGATACGTAAAATAGTTTATCATTCTTGCCTATATAGATAACTTTGAAACAAACAACGAACTTTGTTATGAACATGAGTTGATGATTCCCTGCAACGCTTCTCTTCCAAAGAAAAAGATGGGCTTAAGAAATATCCCCAGTTCTCAAAATGAGAGTTTAGGAAATGATACCTTTACCTTGGCGACGGAATTAGCAACGATATGGGAACTTTTGGCTACAAATAGAAAGTACTCGCAGATGCTGGACATAAGGCAAAAAATCATACGGGAAGAAAGATACTGACTTTTCATGAATTTTCATATGTGACATCACGCCTGGCCGGAAATAAATACACCAAGAGCTACAGTCGGAGAATGAATCAGTTGGAGGAATCTATCTGAGTGCGGGATTAGTTCTCCTGTGGAGTCTCATTTGTAGACAGATTGGGGAATCGTAGCAGAGTGAATCTGCTGAAGATTCGGCCTGAATAGAGCGGAACTGTTATGGAGAGTCTTGCTTTGGAGACTCTGGTGAGGATGTCGATCAAGGGATCGACAGATCTCTGTCGTCACTGGAAGTGAAGCTTGCCGGTGGAATTTGCGCTAGTACTGTGTATCTGTTATTATCCAAATTGTGCAACCTGTGTGTTGTCTAGAAAATTTACGAATAAATCATCATTGTTGTCATCCTCTGAGTAGGATTTGATTTTCACTCCCATACGCACCCAAAGAAGAAAAAAAATCTGTCTAACATTATGTAATAGAGGGAGAAAAGTCATTCTCTTTATTGAGATGAATTTGTTGAACTCTCCTATTGAAAAGTTATTTATTAATATTATTTCCCTTATTATAATTATCCTCCTTTTTTATTAATATTATACCAGAACTTTTTCCTGAATTGTTTGAAATTGATAAACCTAATACAAATATGTATAATATTTTGTTGCATAGATTTTATGTTGAGTTTATATTGCTATGCACAGATATTTTGGTACTTTTATTTTGATTATAAATTAATCTGCGAATTATAAATCAAGTGGCACCAACAGTAGACTTGTTTATCCTGGGAGCATTTTCCACGAGTAAATACAGGTATAATTGTTATAAAAAATTAAAAAGTTCTATGCAAAGTTTTGCAAAGAACATATTTCGCCACCCAAGGTGCACTTTTTTATAATTATTATTAAATTATTCAAATAAATATAAGAATTAAAGTAAACAATGAAGCATAAAGAAATAGATAATAAGAAACTAGTCCGATATTAAAATTAAAACAAACGATAAATTATTAAATTGAATATATTTAAGCTAAATGTAATTAAATTTGAAGCAAACAATAAGTGATCTAGTACGCCAAAAGTGATCGCCCTAAACAATAGCCCCTTAGGTGGCTAATAATAATAAATCAATATTAAAATCATTTGACCCAAAATCCTTTCTATGTGAAGCTAAACTAAACAAACGCAGTTTGAAATTCTTGAGGCAAAAAAGGTAGCTTCTCAGCTTAAAATTCAGAATAATGTTATTTATTTTCAGTCATATCTTTATTCCAGTTTACATATGATCTAAGGTAATAAGTAAGTAAAATACTTAATTTTTATATTTGTTTCACTTCAGTCTAATAAAAAAACAAGGGAAAATTTATTACGACAAATTTTTAAAAATTGAGTTCATTAGGGTGAAAGCAGGTATCAGACAAATATTGCATATTTTTTATTTAAATTTAATAAAAAAAATCAGGAAAATTTATTATGACGTATCTTTGAAAATTAAGTTCGTTACTGGTGAAAGCAGACATCAAACATATACGCGAAAACAAGATAAAGTTTTGAAAAGTGGTCAAGTATGACATTTATAAAGTATTGAAAACAATAACCCCTTGGGTGACTAAAATGAAAACAAAGAATATTAGAAAAATTGCAAACACATTTCAAGCATAAGTATGTAAATTAAAGAAGTTTTAAATCTACATTTGCGCACTTTTTGAACTAACTTATTTTTATAGTATTCAAGTTGGATTTCTGGTTTTTCTGAAGCGATACTTATGGAGAACGAAGCTAGTAAAATGGAATTATTAGCAATGAATGAGGTTTAGAAAAGGAAAAGGTAGCACATATCTTCTGCAATTGAATTTTGTGAATTCATGCCAGAAGTAAATATGTACATATATAGGATATTTACACTTTTTTTTAAATCTCATTTCACTTTTTGGTATAGCATATTCCTGTGAATATTTGTTACATAGTCACAGGATCACGGCTGACAGTTTTCGTCAAGTCGTGAATTCGAGCCTTCATGCCTCTAAACACCCCCTGTATAGCTAGGGCTACACATTAAATATGTAGAGGTTCAAAGTCCTCCCATTGGCATTTTGTGGAAGTTTGGAGATATAGGTGCCAGCTCAGGTATCGACCTCGTCATTTGACAGAGGTTCAAAATTACGAGATTCATTGACAATAGCCCATTGAAAGCTTTTATTTACATTTGAATTTCGAAATTTTATAATGTCTTATGTTCTTTGTTACAACACATGTAATGTTATATCTTATCCTGTATTTTTGTAAGAAAAAATTATTTTTGCCAATAAATGCTGGATATGATTGTCTCCCGGAAGGAGAGGAATGTAGATCTAAATCCTTTGGATGAGCTTGATAAATCTGGACATTCTGCCAGTAGCCTTCGTGTTGCTTCTAGTGCGACGTTATTAAAATCAATTATTCAAAAATACGACGAATGTCTTCATTAAATGCCACATCTTTTACTGATGCATTTTTAAACTCTAGTATGTTACGCACCTAGTACACCCCTGATAAGGAACAAGCTTGGCACAAACATGGCTCATGCTTATCTTTAAAATGGCAAATTTCATGATAGTTAGCTTTTAAATATATATTTTTAATACGCTGAAACTCCAAAGTAATTCTTCTTCTTTAACATTTCTATTTCAAGAAAGCACTAGCATTTGAGACGAACTCTTCCAAAAGATTAACGGAAATAAGTATATTATTTTTCATAGCTCTTACCTACGTCATTAAGCCGGGCTATTATCTTAATATAGTATCTTTCTTTTTCGATTCGTCTTGAAATTACTTTAAACATCTACTTTTCATCTTTGATATGATTTTTCGCAAATGACATATGCGTTTTTCCTATTCATAAAAAGTATTGTATCTGATTTCCAGACAAGAACGGAAAATAAAGTATTAATGATCGTATTCACTAATGGATGCTTCGTGTTATGCTCAGAATATATTTAAATTAGATCCATTAAAGATTCTTTTAAGAAACGATTCTCTTCAAAACCCTAATGATATTTTATTTTTACCTCTTGCAATTAGCTACATTACAATCAAATTTGCATTTCATTGGAACATCAATAGGGAAAATTAATTTCCCATTTGGGATCTAGAATGATGTATCTTATTTCACTGGTTGATTTTGATCATAATGTATGTGTGTGTGTGGAATTTATAAATATTGACTAATTTTGAACAAAAATTATAGGTAGCTTATAAACCTATGAATTTTATTCTCCAAAAATATATTTTTCATGAAAGACTTAGTTGGAGGTTTGGTTTGAATTAATTGTATTCTAAAAGGATCAATAAAATCAGGAAGAAATATTCATTGCTGGTTGGAGCAATGATATATCTCTTCCTGATTTGACTGTTATATTTTTGTTTGATTAGACTTTAATTTACTAACTAGACGCGTATAAGCGATGGCTGCAGAGATTAATGAGAAGTTAAAACTTATATCACAGACTGAATTTCGAAAAAAAAAATATTTTAAAATAACTTTTTTTGGTATCAAATACGTATGCATAATCAACTTCGATTTCATTTGTATTATGATAAAAGGGGAAACGTGTGTTTAATGAAATTTCATAACTTATGTACTTCATTACAAAATTGATTCTAACACTTTATCTTATATGAATTTCTGAGGGAAAATATAAATAATTATTTTAGTTAAATAATTAAGAATATCTATTCTTAGATTTAGATCGATTATTTATTAAAGTCTCACTTAGAAGCAACAAGAAGACTATTAGCGCTAGACCTCTTAATTTAAAATCTCAGTGAAATAGCGAGGATGATACGACTTGAAAAAAAAAAAAGCGAGTTCTGGACTATTACCAATAGGGTAATGCTCCTACATTCCTTAACAAGAGAGTATGAACAAAGTTTAGGTTCATGGGTGAAACAATTGTAGATATCTTTAATATTTTTTGATGAAAATATACATTTACATAGTATAAAAGACTATTTAGTGGTAATTTGTTTTTGAACTGCAATTGTAATATTAAGTACTTTATATATCATTGATATTGTAATTTCTGTATAATTTGTAATTAAATAATTAATTGCATGTCCAGTGACTCATTTGTATTAGACGTAAAATACTATTATTAATTTGAAGCAACCAAGCTTGTCCCTTCATTCTAATGAACTAAATAATTTTAAAAATTCTTCACGTAACGTGAAATCACAGAACAAAATTTTTGATTCTACGTGTGTGTTTTATTTTTAACGAGCGTGTAACATTATTGTTACTAAGAATAATTAATAATTAACTTTATATCATGTATACAGTTTTTTCGATCAAGAAGATGAAAAAATAAATTTATATTTAAAATGAATGTAACATATTTTGAAAAAAGTATAGCTTAGTAAAATAAATAAAAATTGAGTTTTATTAAGTACAACTATTGATCTTAACTACGATTTATGATCATATAGGGAAAATATTGAATGTTAAGGGATCTCTATTACAAATATACCCTCCTACAAAACTAGAATAAAGTCGTAATTTCAAAACTAAAAAAAGTATTGGAAAATTCCCCTTTTAGACCACGCCTTGGTGGTGGAAAGCAAAATGGCTCTAAATGGATCGCATTAAAGTAGGATCGAGTTACACAGTGCATTATTACAACGACTGCCAATTCAACGCTGCATTAGCGCTTTTTGGCACAATTTTATTTTCAGTCCAAAGTCGTGGCTAAATTCAAATTTAACCAAAATATTTAACTTACAGACATCGTACAACTACTGATATTATAATTCATCATGGGATTACATTTTAATTAATAAACCAATTGTTAATCTCATATCATGTTCAGTTTCAGAGAGTGTGATCTTGATCTAACTCGGGCAGAACATAAATCATATTTTTTGGCATTAAATGGGGAAATGATACTCTTCCAGTTATGGAAAGTCTGGAATCGCAAAATAATCTATAGGGAAACTGCTTTTTTATGAAGTTTGAAATTTTGCTATTGAACCAAAGTAACGAAACTCACGAGAGATATCGTGTTTCTCCTACAAACTTGACTAGGCATTCGTGACATTCACTGGCTAATATAACTCTAAAGTTATTCTAACCCAGATATTCAATTCTCATGATATTTTCTTGTTGTATTGGCTGTATTCAAGCATTTCTGGGTAATCAAAAATATAAGAAAATGTTTCTTATTATCAAGATATGAGAATAAACAAATGAAAAGTTTTCCGAAATTCCATACCATAAATTCTCAAATATCAGGTTACAAATATGTTTCATATTGTATATTTTTATAAATTGCCAAACTATTTAAACAAGAATTAATCAGATATTAAATTGAACATTTTATAATTCTTTGTGGTAAAATTAGAACCAGAAATAATGTGTTTTTAGTTAAAAGTAGTTTAATAATTCAATACTTTTTGATTTATGGAAATTGGTAGGTAATTTTATTTTTGTATACAAAAAACGTACAAGATAGTATTAATTTCTTATTTGATGCATGAGTGTCACAATTAATAGTAGAATTTATTTATGATTCATATTAGAAACAATTATAAAATTTTTCCTAGGTACTAGGTTTACTAAGTAAAATATGTTATATACATATTTAATCAGGATGTAACACTCAATTTGTTGTTATTTTAACGTTATTGCCGATGATTCATGTATATGGTATTAGTGAAAGCTATCTTCCCTAAAACACAAATTAGTTATTTACAGCAAATATAACAAATTATCTATAAAATGTCTTAGATATATTCATAAACTTTCTTTGTCGTTTACGTCTTTGGTTTCTAGCCATCCACTGAGCTCAAAGAGCCCGAGGAACATCATCTAGAAGAATAACAATGGAACCTTATGTAAATAATCTTATAAGACAAATTTTCCCAAAAAATTTAAAGAATGTTAATAACGTATACAAAAACATTTAACATTGAGTGTTTAAAAATATTTCAACACATTTACTGTCTATTCTATGCGCGTTAATACTATAGTTTATTATATGTAAATATGCTTTCTATATCACCGCAGAAATTAATTACTTCTTAATATGAGGGCTATTAGCGAAGGATTTCGAAATTTTGAGCTTTGGTCAAGTGTTTAAGACTATACGGGAGCTGGTATTCACCATTTTTAAACTTCTACACAATCCTAAAATGAGACACTGCTGATTCAATGAACGGCTGATATTTAACGAACAGCATTCAGACACGGCTGACTTAACGAATATTTTATAAATATACTAATATAATATAACACATTACTTAGCAGCATACATGCTATGTCATCCAAGTTTCATTACAGAATAAGTAAATTAGATACCTATTTCCAATTGTTTATTACTTGTTTATGAATGTTTGTTTATTTTTGGTTTTCTATGTATATTTCTTTTTAATACTTACGTAATGATCAAAATTGCTAGCACCAAAAATGTTACAGTCGTACGAAATTTTATACATATTAAATACAGCACTACAAAAATTTCCCTGGTCTATTTTAACTTAATACAATGAATCTTTTTCTAAAAATAAGTATGAATTTTTGTTAAAATGTTTTAATGGCAAAGTAAATGTAAGCAACAAAATGAGGCATAGATATAAAACAAAAAGACTGCTGTTACAGAAGAAGTAAGCATTTGCAAAACGCCACCATCTTTTCAGCGTAAGGCCTTCTCTTTTGAATGCACTGCCTCTCATATCTATAAACAAATTCATATAATCTTATCCTTTGATTGCATAAGAGACATTTTTTTTTTGTTTTACTGGAAAATGATAAGTGTCACAATAGAGCTACGAATTATTGTGAAATGTTTATCACATGCACATGTTTTTAGTGGTTTAAGCGTTTCAAGATGGCCGAGAAGACGATCAAGAGGATTAAATCCGGAATCGCTCTTCCTCGTCAAAAATGGTTGATAATATCAAAACAATAGGTAATCTGTTTCTATCTGAGCGACGGTTTAGTATTCAAGCGATGGTTGAGACTGTAGGAATTTGCAAAGAATACGTACGGCAAAATTTATAAGAATACAGTACAACAATCCCATAATAATTTTAACAAGAATAAAAATTTTGCCAAAATGGTGCATAAAATTATCGCGTTTGAACAACAAGATGCCCACAAAAATGTTTGCGTTGCACTTTGAATGGCGTTATTGGAAACCCAAATTTATTGGAAATGATAACAATGTGCGACATATCGTGATTTCTTTACTTTTGATCCTAAAACGAAGCGCCATCCATGGACTCGAAAATCCCATCTTCACCGAGAGTCCAATAATTTCGATGAGCAAATAGAAATTCAAAATAACGATGAGTGTGTTTTTCAATATTCATGGGATTGTGTATATTCACTGGGTTCCTGAAGATTAAACTATCAATGGGCATTACTACATTCATGTTTTTGCCGAACCTCGTTAAGGAATAAAGAAAAAACGATTTGAAGTGTGGAAGGACAATTCATTCCTAATTTTCTGTCTAGAGGTTTCTAGCCGAGTGTGGCATCTCAGTATCGGGCCATCAGCCTTATCCGCCTTCTATCTGCTCCCTAAGGGAAAATCTGTATAAAAAGGAACAATATTTGAGCCAACTGATGCTGTGAAATAAAAAGCGGCAAGTATCTTGAAAGAGATGACAGGCATCCGATAGTGTTTCGAGTAGAGATAGGGGATGAGTGTATATTGAAAGTGATAATAATTAAACGTGTATAAATTCCAAATAAAATGTTTTACAGCGTCATTCTCGTTATTTAATAGCCACGTCTCATATTAAAGAAATTAAATCAAATATTTTGGAGCAATCTATGAAATCATGTTTCAATTTTGAAATCCTAGACTAAAATCTAATACTCACGAAGCAGCTAGTTTGAAATTTTTAATGAAAAGTGCGTGGTGAATCTCAAGTTTATATGCATCGTTCCAAAGTTTAATAATATGCTAATGTATTATTGAAAAAAAAGCGAGCAGCGTTTTCGTAATGCATAAAACCAGTAAAGGAAAAATTCATTTTGAAATAGATCGTGGTTATCTTTATTTTATGTTCTTTCGTTGGGAGAATAAAATTCCAGGAAAAGATATTTTCATACATTCACATCTCTGTAATTCTTCTTAAGTTCTTCGATGCAGTTCGTCTATCATGGAATTTCGCGTGATGAGTACAGTTATCGAGATAATATTCGGAAGATGGTTCACAATTTTAGAATTCTTTCTTATTACGCAATTTCGTTCTTCATAATATGATTCGGTTGTGAGGGTGAAACCAAAATATCACACTTCATAAGATACGATAATTCAAAATATATGACTTTGCAAAGAACATCAAAGTTAAATAACTTGGGTAGAGTTTCAATAGAAGGTTCCCGTAAATTTGAATTCCTTCTGTTTGCGTACACGTAATTTATAACAAAACGATTAGATTGAGAACAATACCCAAAAATTGACAAAATATCAAAAACATTTTTACTACCTTATTTTAATTAATTTATTTTAAAATTGTATTAAATTTCATGTTTCTAACTGCATTATTTAAAGACTCATTAAAACTTTCCCTAAAGAATTCCTGGTTGCTTCGCTTGGTATATCTGATACTTATGTGCAGGGAACAAGGACTTAGAATAGTTTTTTTTAAAGAAAATCTAAATAGTTAGATCGTAGTGCTTCTTACTGTGTTTCATATACCTGATAGCAAAAATTTATAAAACTTTAAATAACACTTATACAACTAAAGAATTGTAAGACACATATCTAAAAATTAAAAAAATTGTAATATATATATATGTGTGTGTGTGTGTATTGAAAAAGGATGTCTGCTTTGAATAATCTGCGTTGAGATTTCAAAATTTCGTATATTTACACTAATTATTTTTTCTCGAAATAGGTCACTTATGCTGAAACTTAGATATCATTAGGTAAAAAATGATAAACAAAAATATGTAATTATGAAAATAAAATCAGATTTAGATAATTTGCATATGAATTAGTTATGTAAATGTGTTTTTAGCAGAGTTCTGAATGTGTATGTTAGCTAAATTTACCGTTAAGAATTTTTAAGAAAAATGTTATGCAAGGTTCATATTTTTTTTATCTTATTTATATCTGTTTTTAAAGTTACATTTCTAGCAGATATATATTTTTATCTTATAGTCTTAAGTAAGTACCACTAAACGTATGTTGAGAAGTAATGATACTATAAAGCAATAACAGTAAATGCGGTTTAGGTATGATTATGTTGTAGAAATATGTTTCCCATGTATTAAATGTTTTTAATTTACATCATTAAAATTATTTAAAAATTTTCGCACAAAGTAGTGCTTTATAAATCATTCTAATTTGTTCTAAATATACAATTAATTTTCAGCTAGAGAAATATGTTTAAAAAAAGGATTTTAGTAATATATTAATGTAGGTCTTCGCAACAATTTTATTTACGTTAAAAATTACTATCATAAATATTTACTATATGAAATATATATACCAGTTACTTAACGTACATGCAACATGGAATATCTATGTTTATTTTTCTTACTTTCAACAAATGAATTCAAATTATGAATTAACTTAAAATGCTCCATAAGAAATATTTGAAATAACATTAAATTCAATGCACACAATCTTATCAACATGTCAGTTTTTGACACATTTTCAATTACATTAGCTTTTAAAACACATTCCTTCCTTATAAAATGTATTATTTTCATTCTACTTTGTTTTGAAGTGCATTATTTACTAAGTGATTGGAAACTCCGTTAAGTCCTTTTAAAAATCAATATTGTGTCACAGCAGAAATCAACACCGCCTGTTTGGCTTATAAATAATACATGTTCGTTTCAAACATCGAAAAGAAGAACAGTAATTTTTAACATATTTTTCTGTATGTTATATTCTTTTAAATTCCTATTCGTTCTATGAATTTTTTTTTAATTATGTTTTCCAAACATAAAAATTTTATCCAATTATTAATGCTTAGTTACTAATACAAATTTATGAAGAATAATTTTTTCAATCATTTCATTAAACAATATGAGATTACCTTTTCACTGTTTACATATACCTTTATGAAAATTTTAAACTTCCTTTGTTTATCAAATTATCTGAAACATATTAATCCCTTTTTATAACCTCTTTAATTTGGCACATTAAATTAGTTCGTTTCAAGAATTAATGTAAAATAAAAATTGTTCATATCGATCATAATTGGCCCCTGAGAGTCTATTAGAAAAATTACACCCAAAATTCAAATTCCTCTTAAATTTTAAAATTATCAGCTAAATACTCAACATTCAAGCGATATCCTATGGCAAGAATTGTTTTAGAAAATGAAAGAGTAGTAAATATAAAGGAATATATTATACTGCAACTAAACAAATCAGAAAATTCGGTAGAATTAAGATAGTAAATGAATAAAAATTGATTTTTGAGCCCTTTTTACAAATTCTTAAGGGGACTCGGCACCTTTCGACCATTTTTTTTATTTAAATGTTTAAACTTATCTTTTGTTGTATATTATTAACAGTTACTATTAAACAAAGTAATTTTACCATGAAAAAAAAGGACTTAATTTGATAAAAAAATTTAAAATTAAATTTTTTTAAGAAATCTCAATGATTTTAAAATTACTTCTTCTTTCACAATTATCATTATTTTGACACCAAATTTTTTTTCAGACTCATAAGAATATATGTAACAACTTTAGGGATCGATTTTGCATTAAACAAATAAGTGTTTGAGAAAAAAATTAGAAAGCATACATCTATGAAAAATAGGTAAAAAAACATGTTTTCTGCTACATTTTCTATTATAATATTTTTTCTATTCAAAAATTGAAAAATGGATCCCTAATTTTACTAAGCACATTATAACAAACAAACACAACAAAATACAAGTTATTTAATAAATATCTGTTAAAGTGTTGTAATTTTAAAGGCCATGTTTTCATGAAAAATCCCAAACTAAGAAAACGCTATTTATAGAATAATAATCAGTAAAACAATATTAAAACAATGTCTAATTTTTGTAATAATTTGTGAATATAATGTATAGATACATACCTTTAAAATAAAGAATAATACAGCTGAATTTGAAAGCATTTAAGAAAAATATAAGCTTTTATAAGTTTGTCTGAGCCCGAAATTGAGAAAAATTCGAAAATCTTCATCTGACTGCTCTTTGAAAGAAACATATATTAAATATATTTAAAAATAAATGAAATATATATAATATAAATAAAGTAAAAGTATATGAAATGTGCAATAGAAAATTTAAATATTTTGTAAAATTTATTTTACTACTTAATTTCAATATCTAATATAAAATAAAGTAAAACATGTTTTATCTAAATTTACTATTTTTTCAATCAGATCGTTTCAAAATTTCGCACAGTTATACCAGAGTTATCAAGGTACATTTTGAGCTAAAAATTGAGATATTGATATTTTCATCGATTTTCGGCATTTGAAAGATGCCAAGTCCCCTTAACGTTGCTTTGTTTTTCTATTCATCTCATTCCTCAATAAATACATTTACATAAGGAAATGAATTTAGAGCCCCTTTAGCAAACTTTTAAAGTTGCTTTGTTTTTTTTTATTCATCTCATTCCTCAATAAAGATAGTTAAAAATAGGAACAATAAATTCAAGCACTGATGTAAAAAAAATTGATACATTTTACTTATTTCTTATAATTCAGCTGACTTCTTACCGAGAATAATACTTTTTAATGCTTTTAGTAATTTTTAAAATTTTGATGCGTAATTTTACAAATAAATATGTGAGAGAACAATTTTATAACAATATTAAGTTAAATTTTTAGAGAAGTAATGTAATTTTCACACGCACACACAGAGAAGCGTTTTTATACTTCTTATTCGTATTTAACATCATATTCTCAATGTTAATTGAATACAACATCCGATTTTCATTTTTTAGCTTTGATCAAGTTAATTTAAATCTAATATTAAATTACTCCTGGATAAATTATAAAACAATTCTGCATATATTTAGCACTCTAATTATGTGCATTTTATAAAATAAATTTTGTTCCTTTAAATAGGTTTCAAAGCTCTAAGTTTCAACAGTTGCATTTGTTAAGACATTAGACATAATTAATCTTATAATAATGAATGCAAACGTACAGTAATTCAGGAAAAGGTCATGTCTCCTAAAATCTAATGTAAGATTGATGATGCGTAAGAAACCTCGCGCTTTATGCTTTCCATTCCAGAGCCCGCTAGAGGTTCACCACTTGCTCTCCGCCTATGCATTGTATGGTTAAAATTGCTCTTTCAGTTGTTTCTATCACCCCTTAATTTTTTCAATAAATAATAGACAAATTTACATCAAAACAAAAATAATCTCGTTGAGGGTTTTACCCCATGAAGTCTTTAAGCGAGTTAAACAAAGAGACAATAATGATGAAATACTAGATAATCAATTAAAATCGTTGAACGATATATGTCCCGTGACATGAAGGATACTAGCATCAAATCTATATATCATGTCATTTATAGTTAATGTTAAATGTTTAGAAAATCAGAAATGTTCCATTAGCTTCCGACTTTTATATTTAAATCACAAATCAAAGTTTTATGAAAAAGAACTCTTCATGCTAACTCTGGATAGTTCATACAACTCTAGTTAAATATAAAAGAAAATTAATGAGTAGAAATAGTTTTGAAGTTTAACAATGAGACTCGATTTTAGACGAATTTCAGTAAAATAAATGGTTATTCATTCGCAAGAAATTTCTTACCACTCCCGGTTTTAGATGACAATACATTGTTGAAGTCATTGGAGGAAATGAGTAGGAAAGCAAGATTTACTTTGAGCTAAAGGACTATTTAATCTATCCAGCCCCTTGAAGACTATTAGACAATTGCTTGAAAGAATAGAATGTCGTAGAGAGAAGTGAAAGCGAAGCATTAGAAATCTCGGTTGATAGGGTCCATTCTATGACGATGACATTTATTAGAAACACAGAGAGAATGGATCGTTTGAATTCGTTTCGTTCAAAGTTTGTTAAAATCCTTTTGGTATTACTATTTATGCGTAAAAACCTCTATCCATGCATTAAATTATAAAATTGATCTTTTAAAATAATTAATTAAAATACTAAACTTTTTCTAAATTGATATTGTTCAGTTTTTAGGAAACAAATTCAGAAATTGCATGTGCAAATACAAATAGCAAATTCACCATGAAATATTAAGGGCTATTCATAGACGTGTTTCAAGTTTATTTAGTTAGATACTATAATTTAAATTTTTTATTCATTTATCTTATATAGTATCTAACATATAAATTTGTATTTGACTAAAGAAACAACCTTATTCTTGAAATTTGAATACAAAGTATGTGATCAATCGTTAAATTCAGTGGAAGGTATGGATTCCTTGTTTCGATGCCATAATGCGATATATTTCCCATAAGACTTTTAGTATTTGTTCTATTTGATTCCAGTGATATACTGTTTATTCACCCAAACTCTCTCTCTCCCCCATGCACACGTCATAAGTACACATATATATATAAGTTACGTAGCTGTGATTTTTGCAATATATATATATATATATATATATATATATATATATATATAGCAAAAATTGTAGATACATAACTCTTAGCTATCATTTTTGTATAATTTTAAGTTTAGGTTTCTTATTTTATTTGGGTTTTTCTTATGTAATTTTTAATTTCATTTTATTATCTCTCACGTATTTTCAGCAGTATTTTACACTTTCTTTATTTCATTTTGTGATGAATTAATTAGAAATTAAAAGAAGCAAAATTAACCAGGTTTATGATAATGGTAGTTATACAATTAATTGCAGCTGTGATGTAAGTCATAAGATAGTTGGGGAAAATTTAATCTCTGAGGAAGCGTTGGTTAAACTTATAAGAAAATAAAATAAATTATAATTAAATAATTATAATTTTCTTAAATGCTACGCATATGTAAATGTAAATATGTTAATAAGTAATATTTGTTTTTATATTAATAGAAATAAGGATTTCTGAGAGTTTAGACTGCAATTTTAATTTTAAAAATATAAAAGTAAATTTATATATTTGTGATAAGTGATATAAAACTAAAGTGATTAATAATGAATAACTTAATATCAATTCCAAATTTCCTTTTTTTTTCTTTTCTTTTGCGAAACTTATAACTAAGTTTATTTTCTTAAATGTTGTTATAAATATGTTATTATAAATATTTTTGACAAAACTTTAATAATATTAATTTATGTATTAATCAAGATAATCATAGTACTAATTACTTTAGGGATATGAAAAATTATAATAATATTGAAATTAGAAATTTGAAAATGTAGAGTTAACTATTACTAAGATAATACTTAACACTAGAAGAAGATTGCAGTATGAAAACTATTTTATTAGGGGTTTCAGTGCCATATATCCAAATGATCCTGATGGTTTGCATTTGTAAAAGAATATGATTCAAAAGTTTATGGGAATTATGGTTTTAATATGATCAAAAATATTTTATGAGCTAAGGAATAAAAGAAAAAAATGGATGGAGAAAATGCGAAGGAAAATAGATTGAGAGGAATTTTATTAAAGAAAAAAATTATGCTTTAAATAATGAATTTGAAAATGATTTCAATATTAAAAGTATTAAATATTTTCTTTTGGTAGGAAAAGAAAGATAATTCAAAATTGAAAGGGATTTGTTAACATTGAGAATGAAATATTTAGTGCTTGCTTGCACATTGTTCAGGATATTAATAAATTTTTGGTTTATAAATATGAAAATGTGGGTTGATAGCTATAATGATAATAAAAAATTAAATATTGTTGTGTTAGCAATATGAATAAATCATTTGATAAAATAAATTTTAAAAATATTCTTAAGTGTATAAAATTAATTTCTATTAACAATATTACTATTATAAAAGATTTTAAATTTAAAAAAGTTTTATTTATAATTAGAATAAATGTAATGATTTACAGAGAAGTTATGAATGCAATTGCAAGAATTACAAATGATTAAATAAATAAAGAATACCAAAGTGTGATTACAGATAATCTAAATTCTTATAAGGATAAAAATTTTATAAATTATGAATAAAGGTAAAAGGGCAGAGATGTTCAGACTTATAGTTTCTAATAAGGATAATTACATTAAGAAAATAAATTAATGATGATTATAGTAATGATAATTTTTTCACTAATTTGTCTATTAAATATAATTTACATATCTAAACTTTTAAAGAATAAAAATAAAGTATTCATGAAGAGATTAAGTACATGAATTTTAAGATAAATTAGAGTTCTAGGCTTTGAGATCTAAAAGGTATTTTCTTAAAAAAATCTTCTGTATGAGTTCATTATTTGTTATATTGATAATTTTCTCATATCTTTTAGACGTCTGAATTTTATAAAATACCTATTAAATTTAGAAATGTGATTATTGGCTTCAATACACACTTTAAAAAAATTGGTAAAATCTTTTTTTCAATAAAAACTGTAGTTGGTTTTGATGGTTTAAGATTTACTCAATTTATTGTTATGACTCTGAAGATATATTTTATTCCGTAGAATATAGGATTGCTACTTTTAAAATGAATTAAAAATTAATAGTCCTAAATCATATAAGAAATTTAATTTTCTTATTTTTTTAAAAAAAAATTACATGTTTATAAAGATAAAAATATAGTAAATAAATTAAAAAGTATAAATATAATAAATAAAGAAATACCACAACGCGGAAGAGCTAATAATAATCATGACAATATTTATTTAAATTTTAATGAACAAAATTTTATAGACAAAAACAAATTCACCTTGTTGAAATATATAGATGACCTTGTAAACTTTCAAATTAAATTTAACCCATGTCTTAAACCAGATTTATCTATTTCGTTTAAATCTGGTTGAAAAAGAAAAAAAAATCTTATGATACAGTTATTTAGTTATAAACTTAATTGTTGAAGATATGATTAGCAGCAATATATTTTATATAAAAAAGGTACATATTTTTTCTATTAATAAAGTACATTTCTTTAATAGTAAGATTTATTTTACAAAGCTTAAATATTTAGACATATTTAATTTAAATACAGTTTACGTGATACTAAATTGATTGCAGTGCCTTTAAATAAACTATTTCACACTTGTGTTAAAGCTGATTATACAATTTACTTTCGAAAATTAATATGAAAAATAAAAACTAAAAATAAAATAGTTTTCTCCATTTTTTATTCCTTTTATTTTTATTTGATTTTCTATAAGTTTATTTTTAGTTAATTTTTTCAATCTTCGTTAAAATCTATTTCTAAATGTGTTCCAGATTTTTTTCTCAATTGTAATTCTGATTCATAGAGGGCGATAGCACTGTTTTTCTTATAGTTTTGAATTTTCGGCAGAAATAGTTAGTCTCAGTCTAAAATTGTCACGTAAATTCTGCTTAAGAATGAATGAGCTTTATTCCAGTTTTATTTCTTAACTATACTTCTTATGCATTAGAACTTGTCATTTTTACTGTTTTAGCTTTCATTGAATTTAAACTTAAATTATAGGGATTCTGTTACTTTCCTTTGTGTCCTCATTATTCTTGTTTTGCTATATAAGATGATGCCTTTTGTTTTATAGGGCTATTACTGATTGCGAAAGTTGATCATTGAAACATATTTATGCAGAGAACCTGTATCCTAATTTAGAAGCAGTTCTACGGAACATTGTTTCCATTTTATTCAGTTTTAAAGGATTTTCATGTTTTTATACATCCCTTGCTTTTCATATATATGTCAATATATAATGTGTATTATAGTGTGTGTAGTATGTGGTGTATTAGATGTGTGTGTGTGGTTTATGTGTGTTGTAATGCTTGTGTGTTAATTGGTGTGTGTGTGTATGTGTGTGTGTGTGTGTGTGCCGTGTGTGGTGCAGTATGTGTTAAGCAAGATAAAACTATAATAAAAACAAATAAACAGAAGAAAAAGTTAACAAATTGAAAAATTCAATGACTACCGAGGAAGAGAACTTTCATAGAAAAAACAATAAATAATTTAATCCCAGATAAACAAATTATGCTTAAGACAGGACTGTTTTGAGGTGACAAACATACACGTGGTATACATAAACATAGCCATAAAGATCTCAGTCAGCCCAAAATGCAAATTAAAATAGATTTTTCAAAAAGTAAGGAAATTAGAAAAGGGAAAATCACACAATTACAAGCAGTTCAGAAAACTTCCAATAGCAGTACTTAGAGCAACGAGATTAAATACAAAAGAATTGCCATATGTTACACTTGCATAAAAGTAATGCTTCTATGGTCTCACTTTTTTTTTTCATTTGTATGTAAATTATCTGAATATTTCTTCTACTCGGAAACTTATATGCCTCCTGTACAATTACAATCTTTCTTTATGACATGTGTGCTTTATTGAGGAAGATCAATGTCGTGGTTGAAATCGTGAGTGTCATAACACCCTACCGGCAACGTGCAACTTTTTCCAGTATACAAACACAAATGAATATATTAAGGGACATCACTTTCATACTGGTCAAGAGGTAAAAACTTCCTTCAAATCCTGGTGTCGACAATCTCATCAGAAAGGGTTCTTTTGACTATTCATACGTTAGAGTGGGTAGAATATGATTAAGCTAGATTAAGCTAAAAAAATGAATGATGCATTTCCTAATGGATACATGTAACTTTCAAGGGCAACATAAACTGCGAAAATCTGATAGCAATTTCAAAAGGCTGTGTAACACTTTAATAGTTTTTAAAACATATTTATATATTATGGATTTTGTTGGTTAATAGTCGTTCTAAAATATTTCCAAGTACAGAAACTTGTATTCCCTTATTTTTTAGAAGATTAAACACCTTCCTAGCTACTACTAATTCAGTGACGATGAAGTTAATTTTCAGCATTTTATAATAATGGTATGATTTCAAGTAAAAATAAATACTATAACTACCCATAATTAATTCACTTGTCTAAAATAATTACACAAGCCGAATCCAAATTATTCTCTTTTAATTATTACTCATAGTTCACTTAAATTATTTCATTATCATACCATCAATTCACTTACAAATTTCTTTGAATAAGCTCAGTTAAAAGAAATTATAGATAATTTACTTTAAAAATCGATAAACATTTTAACACCTTATTTTAAATGAAGGACTTTTCTAAATTGAAGTACAGAATTCCATATCTCTAGCAACATAATTTAGCGATTTGCTGAAATTTTTTTAACACTTTGGCATCTCATTTCATCGTCCTTCATTTACTTTTTCACAGCTATCTATCATTTCTGGTCCTCACGTTTTAAAATACTAAGCCTTTTTTTTATTTAGTCAGTATAAGGTTTTGGAATGTTTTCTGACTGTGAGATATTCGAAAATTGCGTAAATCATCCAACATATATTTATTAAATAGAACATTTTATTGCAAACTGTTTTGATTAAAAAAACAAATATGTCTTTTTGCGTTTATATGATATTTGCATAAATTTTAATTAAAATCTTTGCAATTCAGTGAATAAATTCATTTTTTAAATTTGTTTTAACTAGAGAGCTTTTTTCATAACTTATATTCGAAAATATATAAACGAAACTAATTTTAAATGCAGTTACACAGGTGAATGCATGAAATTAAAAAAGGAATTAATATGATCAAATAAGTATCTGATAAAAAAAAATCATTCTCTTAAAAATGTCACAGTACACGAACATGCGAAACTTCCATACAACGAGCTACGCTTTATGTAAACACTTGAGAAATTATACGAAAAAATACAGAACAATGTGTTTAGTAAAAATTAAAAGTTGGGACTTAATTAAAATTCAGCTAAGTGAAAATTATTTATGCAAGTATGTAATGATATTTTTCTATGTACTTACTCAAAAAACCCAGGTTCTCAGAAATAGTAGAAAAGTAAATAATTGTACAGTTTAATTAAAATACAGTGCAAAGTATGTAATTTAATGTATTTTTTGGTCTCCTCCAAGTTTCTTTCACTTAACTGTTTTATGTTTGTTGTTTGCTGAAAATGAGTAATTGTAATATGTGCCTATAGAGAAATGTTCATAACCAAAATAAATATTTAAGCTTTTCATAATTGTAAATTGTTTTCCCTCTTCTGAATCTAAACCCCCATGGATGAATCATTCATGTTTCTCATTAATTAATAATATCTTGAATAAGGACTTTTCAAAGGTTCTCTGTAATTAATCTATTTTAGTGTCATCGCTTAAGTGGCTTACTTTCTTATTTGTGATAAAGTTGTGAAGGAATATTGTCTAGATATATCGGTCAGAAGAATCTGAAGGATTATTTAATTCTATATTTGTTACTAAGAAAATCTACATTTCATAGTTTTTTTATTATTATTATTTTTTATGTGCAGTTGACAAATTTGTAAAGGATTTGCACTAAATATATTAATTTTTCTGCTTTCCCACATGTAATATTGTAAAAAGTGAAATTATTACAACGGTAACAGAATCCTCACGGTCGCGGTATTTGAATAAAATATAATGGTAATTGAATAATAGAAAAAACTGCCTGCTGCAATAGCGTTCTCTAGGCTAAGTGCTTAACAAAGGTTCAAAATTACATAGTCTTTCTCCAAAATGTTATAGTTTCTAAGTGCATCGGTAATAAAGCAATCAACCAATACATATTGCAATCCAATATCACTTATTTTTAAAATTTAATTTCAATATCATTGAAATACTTTATTTCCTCTTATCATAAGTTAATCTCTACGTCTACTAAGCATGGTACGCATGCCTTGTATTAATGAACCAAATAGCGTATATATTCATAGTATTGTTTATTTATCGTATTTCAAATGTTTCTTATTCATTTTTGATTGCATCAGCAAATTATAATAGCTAGGCTCAAACCTTTATAAGAAAATTATCCATTTATAAATTTCAAAAGAAACAACTTTTTATTCTGCTTTTTTCTTTACCCAAACGCAACGCAAACGAATTAAGGAATCATTCCCTTTGTGACCAAAAAAGTACAAGCAATTCTCAATCAACTCACTTTATACCTATGTCTTTGAATTATGGATATTCATTCAGAATTGTACAGAGCAGCTCAAAGGCACCTTATATTTTTAAATTAATATAAATTTAATGTTTAAAGATATCCATTATTTAAGACAATGGTATTATAGTTACATAGTTAAGAATTATGAGAATTATTTTTTTTTTGTGAGAATTATGGAAAACAGTATCTCTTAGACGAGCACTGTCGTTCAGTTCCCAAGTATGAGATCTTTCCATCACATTTTTCATGATAACCTACAATATTTTTTACTGTAATACTTGGGTTTCTTGAAGATATTGGGTCAAAACCAAGCGATGATTAATCCAAGACCAAGATTGGTCTGAGTATAAGTCTAGCAGAATTAGTCAGTTCTTGAAATATCCTTGACAGACCTTTGTAGCTGTAATCGTTTCACAAAGGCCGTTATCATCGGATAATTTTCATATGTTGCATTGTCTTTTATTTTTCTATAATTAAAACCCCAAACTTTCATTTTCAGATTATAACAAGCCATAAATAATTGAAAGAAGTTATTCACATTTTAAGATATAAAGGGACTTTCAACCTAAGCTGCAACATGTGTATGCTTGCGAATTTTTATGCGTACTAAACCTTTTTAAAAACTTAATTGTACTTTTCTTTTTACGTTCCTGTTTAAAAGAGCATATTTTTTCTCAATTTTCTTTTGCAAGTTAAATATATCATATCTATAATGAAATCTCTATTATGACTTTGTTTCACGGCGTAACTCGAAAATACTTTTTAATAAATATCACGAGATAGTTTCCTTTTGACATTGTCAAAAGGTTTATTATAAATAATTATGACGAAGTGGTCAAAAACATGTTGTTCCTCACAACTATTGTCTCATTTCTGATTTTATGGTCAATAATTTATATTTCAATAAATAATATGTATAATGTTTTATTATAAATTTTCTATTTTTATAAATTAACATCGTAAATAAATTTGATCCATTAGGAAGAAGAATGCCGTTATTTGTAGTCTGCATATATGCTCAGATATTTAGGCAAAGCAATATATATATATATGTGTGTGTGTGTTGTGTGTGTGTGTGCATGTATACTTAGTTAAAAAGTATTAGTGAAGAAAAGAATTGAACATAGCATACATTGATTTTAATAAATGTAACAGTAATTAAGTAAACGTAATAGAAAATATACCATAAGTATTAAACTACCAATTTGAAGCAAGTTTTAAGACTCGATGTAATAATTGATTGATATTTAAGGCTGTATTTTGGGACTCAGAAAGCCAATCCTCAATTGCATCAGTAAGAAAAGTTTCAACTCGTTAAAAATGAAGGTTTTAATATTCTAAATATTTTTTCTGAGAAATGTGATGAAAACAATTCTAGCTCTAAAGAATCCATCTTAGTGGGTCGGTCGTGGTTTAAATTTACTTGATCATTCATTAATGCTCCTATTAGCTTAGTCTAAGTATGATCTAAATGAAGCTTTTCTTTGCTTAACGAAAAGTATTTGAACACATTAGTATAGTAGATTTTTGTTACAAATTGCTTATTCGTACTATATTATTTTTGAACAGCCTATTTTAGTTTTTGTGATGCAGAGTTTTGACGACTTGTGTTCGCGGATGTGATGGATCTTTAAAAAAACTGTAACAAATAATTACGTAAAATATCAGAAGTAGGCTTTTTATAAAAAAGCAATCTTCAGATAAACATTAAATTATCGGTTGATTGAATGTTTTCATTAATCATCGTGCTAAGAATACACGCGAATGGTTCTGGTGACGGCCCTCGTCATTTGAACCTCTGTCAAGATAGGAGACGACAGCTGAGATAGTATCCTACTCTACAGACTTCTACAACATACTGACGTGACGATTTGCAGCTCATACAGACCTAATGTTTAACATTCACACTACGCATAAGGTCTTTCATGAAATAAGGACTCAAACTCACGATATGACAAAATAAATACCAGCCATGAGCTCGGCATGACTCAACTATGAATACAAGTCACATTTAAAGTACAGAAAGTTGATTTTTAAATATCATCTTGACTAACCGAAATAAATTAAAACAAAATTCTTTTCGATACATATACTCACTTCTTTTTGATACTTCCATCTTTCCCGAAAATAAATAAAGACAAAGGATAATTTGTAAAAAAAAAATGAGAAAATTTTAAACATTTGGCTGTGTCTTTTCTTCATTTAAATACAGTAATTAAAAATATATTTCGTTATATGTTGGAATTCATATGAAATTTCAATAAACTGTAAACATTATATTTTGCTTTTCTTACGCAAAGCTATTTCATATAAAGTGATTATTTTATAATTAATTATTAATTATTGGTAAAAGGGCTTAAAATTCTATTGCTAAAAAATGTAAAACAACTCTCTTCATTTTATTTATTTAAAGTGGTGTTCTTTTTTTTTTTTTGTATTTGCAAAATCTTAACAATAAAAGAATATTTAACAAATTAAGAAAAAAATAATACGATAGTTATTCGTGACTTAATGTAATCTTAATATAATTAACTGAAGTAGGATTTAAAAAATGTCACTAAAATGTCTCTATTGCACTTAAAACACAGTTCTTAAATGTATTCGAATAAATTAAACTTTTTGTTTTCTTCTTATTTATAAATTTCTGAGTCACAGTTTAATGATTAACGACGTGACGAATTAAGTGTAATAAGTCAACTTTTCATTCATCAAAATTACTCTTAGATAGAAAAAAAAAGTCACTTTTCTGTTGTTGCAATCTATTTCTGAAATCGATCTTTAAAGAACGATAATAACTACTTTTAGTTTTAAAACATTTGATGCATTTCTTAATTTTCACATATTACTCTATAACAAAAAATAAATAAATAAAAGACGATACACCAAGAAGGAGTAACCCGATTACAGTGAAATTTCGTATGCAAAGACATATGAACCGAACATGCAAATGATTAAAATTTCGTGTCCAACGAATGAATAGCGTGAGCTAGAGCGCATCGGAACTGCGCACTTAGCAGGTGTACATATGAGAAGCGATTCTCAATTTGATGGTCAAATTTTCTGTTGCATTACAATTTAAGATACCTTTCAATGACTGAAAAAATACATCGCTTCAGGATTCGAGCTCAATAAAAGCAACTGTCACGTACGAGCAACTGGTGACGTATAGTATCATTGGATTGAAAGATGCAGGTTGGCCAAATCGGAGAATTGCTCGGCGTATGGGTCGAAGCGATGCAGTGATTAGAAGATGCTAGCAAGAATGGGTGGACAATGGCAGATTTCAGCGTCATGAATGTAGCGATCGACTTAGGTCGAGCTCTAAATACGCTAAATACGGCGCGAGTTGCTATGAACTGTCTTACAGCTTGTCAAACATATCCTTGGCCAGCCAGATTTCTCTCCAATCGAGCATGTCTGGGATATGATGGGAAGGCGACTGTATCTATCAGGGAATGTTGATGACCTAGCCCGACAATTGGAGCAAATGTGGCATGAAATAGTGCACGAGACCAACAGGGAGCTTTATCACTCTATGCCTCGTCGTGTGGTAGCTCGCATACTGGCTAGAGGTGGGTCAACACCTTATTGAGCTCGTTACTTTGTAACCATGTAACTGCAAAATAAATAATTAAATTTTTCTTAAATTTTAATCATATTCTTTTCTGTTCATAATTTTGCTTTCCTCCAATTTTTGTCTCCATCATACAACTCCTTCATGGTGCGTTGATTTTTTTTTGTTATAGAGTGTATTTTTGAAAGAATACATCTGATTTAGTTTTTCTGGAAGAGTTACAAACATGGCTGAAAGTGAAAACTTTTCAATTAATTAAAATAGATTTACTGACCACAATTACCCCATATTTCGAAACGAAAGTCTTTACTGAAATTGAGTTCTAAATCACCAATTTTTTGTTTGTAAAGTCAGCCGATATTCATTCAGGATTATTCAAAATTATTCATCTGATTTGAAAATTAAACGACACAAATTAATAAATAATACATGAATACGAAGGGAAACTGTGGTAGATTTATATTCGTATAATAAAAAATAAATGGTTCTTACGTGTTCTTCGTGGAGCTATTTAATAAAAGATATTTTAGAAAGTTTCACGTAGTTTCTTCGCAGTTCGATCGGTCGCAGGGAACCATAAGACTTGTTGCTGCACAACTGGCCACTTATGCCGCCTGGTATGGCCCTATGATTTGTTATTTTGGTTTTTTTTAAAAGATAAAAGGTATGCGCCACCATTACCCCAAAAAATGTTTAAACTTAATCAATGGCTTTTTGCTTTTATGTAATTAATTACCACTGACACTTTACAATGTTTTTGGCAGGTATTGGCATATCGAATTAATATTATACGTATTAAAAAGAAGTTATATTGAATTATTATAAAAAAACTTCCCATATTTTCCCTTTCCTTTCTCGTATGAGTTCTCGTTCTGCGTCATTTATTAATGAAAATAAAGAATTTGAAATCAAATGCTTCATTTTGAATGAGTCTATACTATATAACTAGTCTCTGCGCAACATATATGGAAATTTATTTATCAAATAAAGAATCAACTTTTTTAACGAGGTACTTACGAGATTTTATAAAAAAGTAAAGCCTTTATGTCCATATATTTTGTTTATCATTAAATTTTCAAAATTCTTGTTTTATTCGTGTGTTGTTATGTAATGCGTTGCTACCAGTGATCATTGAAGTGCTAAAAGCCGAAGAAAATGGAGACCCATATAGAGATGAGTTTGAAATAGAAATGAGTCATTCTATTTGACTTTTTTATATACCCAATGGAGGTTGAGCTCACCTAACAAAGTCTTACAGCTACAAACCCGATCTCACGTGTAAAATTACTTAAATTTCAAATTAAAACTCTTTCACAGAAAACCTCGTGCAAGAGGTGCAGAGGATTTTGCAATTAAATGGAAAACCAATAATTAAGAATAGTTATGTTGCTAAGCAAATAAGCCTTTAAAATTATTTATATTACAATTAGTTATCGGTATTAGACAAGAAATTTTATTTAATCAAATCAGATCATTGTTTTATTAGAAAATTAAGAGCTTTTAACAATGAAACACTTTCTTTTGGGCAAAAGTAATATTTGACACATTGTAACGAAGGGAAATTAACTTGAAAGTGCAACATACCCTTAAATTGATAACAATACCTTAACTAACTAAAGCTAATGTACCAACTACACTGTTGACCATTAAACTTACAGCACCATTAAGGAAAGTAAGCAAAAAAGATATTTATTGAACGTAAACAGTATGACATGAAGACAAAATAATTAAATTTCTAAGCAGTTTGGGGCTTCACAGGGGTGCCAAATTAGTAGAAACAGTTGCCCCCCTTAGCAGCTAAAATGATAGATCTACCCAGTAGTGGATATTGCCCGGTTAGGAATGGATCTAACTGGATTTGGATGACAGAAATGAGCACTCTCTGTTGCTTCAAATCTATACCATACTTCATCAACTTTATTAGCTGGAGAAGGATAGTAGACCAGTCTCTCAGCAACCCATGACCAGATGTATGCAATGGGTGACAGATCAAGAGGCCATGCTGGTCAGGCAGCAATCGAATACTTTGTGTATCGAAAAGAGTCAGATCAAGACGTGCAAAATGTGGTCTTGTATTATCTTGCAGGAACATGGCTTTTGGTAGGCCTCGAAGATAGGGCAAAAGCACTAGACGTAAGATGTCAGAAAAGTAACGATCTGCGTTAAAACTACTAGAGACGAGTGTGTTTCCACTAAAATCTGAACTAGAGACGTGTGTGTCTCCACTTCTTGTATCCCAATGGCTGCCCAAACCATCACACTAGGTGCAGGGCCCCTATGCCGATACCGAATGCATGCATTCGCCGAGTGGTCTTCTCGGCGCTACAGGCACATATATAGCCATCTGCATACTGAACATAGAACCAGAACTCGTCTGAAAAGACGAGATTGTGCCACTCCAATTTCCAACTTTATTTTCGGCGCACCGAAATTGCCATCTCTTTCTATGTTGCATTGTCAAGGGAAGTCGAAATAACGGTTGCCGAGCTGAGTCCACACTGCTTCAAACGTAGTTGCACCGTACGAGCGGATACTGGGGGGAAGGGGCTACAAACATGACCATTTATTGACTAATGGTCCATGTTGTGGTTGTACGGTTTTTTACGGGGCCGACCTCGTAGTATGTCGATCCTGACGGATGTTATTCATGGGAGGGTGTGGAGATCCTGCATGCCGTTCAGTTTAACCCTCAGCAACCCATCCATTCCATATTCACCTGACATTGGATGGATTTAGACCAGTGTGATGGGCAACCTAACGGAACGATAATCCACACTCACGATAGGCAACGATCATTCTTTTATCTAATTCCGACACTAGTTGATAAGTATTTCTTATTATTATTCAAGGCATAACATGATATTTTGGGCAAACTATGACCTTACAGTTAGCTTTCCGAATGAGAAATCCGCTACACAATTTTTCTTTTATGCAGTGCTCTACGTGCCGTTTCTCCTCCCATCTAAATGTTCTGAAATATTGATAATTTGCATATCCTAACTTCTTCCTTTCATGTTATTTTGACGTCGTCAGCTCATTCCTTCTTGATATTGCAATTTTAATGGCCAGCAGTGCATATTAGCCTACCCAGACCTACAACGATCACACAAAAAACCTTAAAGACTAAAAAAACCTTTGAAAATTAATTAAGGGAGCATTAATAAAGATATCATGAACCAGAGAAAATTCGTGGGAACAGAAAAACAATAAATATGCATATTAAGTACATTCAGGAATTCTCTTACAAAATTTTAATCAATATTACACAGTTTGAATAATTAATTATTCGAATTTGTAAGAATTGTATATATATATATATATATATATATATATGTGTGTGTGTGTGTGTGTGTGTGTGTGTGTGTGTGTGTGTGTGTGTGTGTGTGTGTGTGTGTGTGTGTGTGTGTGTGTGTGTGTGTGTGTGTGTGTGTGTGTGTGTGTGTCGACAGCTACAATTGGATTTCTTCCCCCCGACAGATTCATTTCATTATTCGCACATTACACAAGTTCGTAAAAAGAAAAGAAAAGATGTTCAAAATATGAATATTGTTTGTCATGTGGAATATGAGAAGCTTTCAGGTACAATAAGATAGTTAAAATCGTGTAGTAAATAAACAGCTTATAACAACCGAGACATTACTTTTCAGACTAGTCACGTATCTAATCATATTTTGATGTATTATTATTGCACATCGTTAAAAATTACTTTATGTAAAAGCATGTAAAACAACATTTTTCCATTTATTTTATTACATACGAACAATAAATTTCATCCACTAGAGATTGATCATTTTATTTTTTAATAGGAAATAAAAATTATTCATAAAAACATTCATTTTACAATGCGCAGTAGATTTAAATGATTTTTGCAAGTAATTTTTATAATTTCTATATATTAATAACTATAATTACGCAAATAATCGAAAGAAAATATTTATTAAATCTTTTTTTGCAAGTTATGTGAATTATTATTATTAATTAAGAAAAGTATTTTTATTCTAGTTACGTCGAATTCTGGGGAAGAAGCTTCTTATATGTTCTCTCTTATACTCAAAAATTCGTGAGACTAAGAAATTATCCCAATTCCTTCCAATGATGATTTGAAAATCGTTTATTACAAATGGTTCCTTAGATTAAATTACTCTTTATATTATCAAAAACGTTAAACAACTTAGCATGTCTAATTCCGCTATGCCATCATTAACGGAGCTCTAGAACTAAATGATTCGACTTTCCCTGGAATTCATAAAGTACTCAGTAAACTTTCATTTGCCAATAGATTGTCTAAGTTTCTGTTCGGCCCCTTTCGCCGACCGTAAGTTTTTATTCTGTTTCTTTCCCTTGAGTTGTAACGTTAGGTCAGGAAGATACTTAGTTCTTGTTAGTGTAGATTGCGTAAAAGAGTTCGGTTACGAGTTTTCTTTATCTTGGACATTAGTTGCTATATAGGTCTCAGTGGCCTTTTTCGCTTTCGTTTGCCGGGATATAGAAACGGATAGTTTATAACTCCTATTAGATCTTAAATGTCCCTGTCGTTTTGGAGATAGAAAGAAGAATAAAAGTTAAGTACAAAAAAAAATTTCCTTTTTTTTTATTATTATTATTATTATTATTATTTTTTTTTTTTTTTGGTTTTAAACTAGAACATCTGTTGATAGTTATAAGTTTTATACAGAGGAATAAACAAACAAAAGAATAAAGATTTTCCCTTACATTTAATAATTGATTTGCATTACAAATTTATTCGCTGCTTTTCTAATTCCAATGGAAAATTTGTTACATATGTAAAATCTAAATAAAAAATCAATAGCTCGATTTTTTCTGTGCAAAAGGGTAAACTGTTCATCTATAGATTAGAATCGAAACGATAACAGGAATTCAATTCATTAGCATGAAATATTATTGGTATGTTATTTTTCTTATTTAAATAGCTTACTTACTATTTATTAAGAAGAGATAAAAAGAACCGAAGATGTCATAATAGATATCCCATTACTCACGGTCACCATTTTATCTCTACTAATTTAAAAGAATTTATCCGTGAAATTATTATGGTTTTCATACATTTCATATGCTCATACATTTACATTAGAGTGAATACATACATTATAGCAAGAATTAACGCAATACATTTTATCCAGCAAAATATCCTGAATTTTACGAAATTCTAATGATCATTTATATATTCATATATATTTATATATTGATCAATTAATATGTATTTAATGTTCTTAATGTTCAAACAAAGATTAGTTAAATAATGTTTTCGATATGGACAGTTATATGTTAATTACTCGAAAAAGAATTTTCTTTAGATTCATTTTAATGGCTGTTTCCTGAGCTTGTCATTTTTAAATACCTTGGAATTTTCTTTCTTAGAATTAAAAAGAAATTTTATCAATAAAATTTATTTGAATAAAATTTTTTGAACATTTATCTTCTATAAAAAGAAGGAAAATATGCAAAAACTTTTATTCAAATAAAAAAAATTTCAAATTCAAAAATAAATTGAACACCATCTTCAATAAAATGATGGTGTTCATTTTTTTACGTTTAAATATTAATTTTAATCAAAATAATTCCGAAGATTTAGCAAGTATGTAACTGAAGAAGAAAGAAATATAAAAGTAAATTAGATTAAAACTTCGAATCATTTAGACTATTTAAAAATAATAAAATACATATTTTATTAAAAACAATTAATTACTAAAATTGCATTACATTTATATAAATAGTAATATAGTGCTACCTAAAATGAAAAGACACACGTATCATTTTCTTATTAACAAAATTAATATTTACATGAAATGTACCCAAAATTAGAATTTTATAAATTAGAAATAAATACAAATTGGTTGTGTGTGTGTATTTAGCTAAAATAGGATACATACATATCATTACGGAACTAAAACTGTAAAAATACGAATCGATTCTATGTGCATGTTTCTCATCTTATCTTATTATATTGGAGGCAAATAATTTAATCTGTATAATTTAATTGTTTCTTTTAAATATTGAGAAATATGATATACAATGTATGTTTGTAGTTTTTTTTCATGCAAACTTGTTTATCTCTTCGTCTGAAACTGATGTTATTATATAGCAGAGTTTCCACTTTGAATCATTCTTCTAAAACTATAACATGGAATAGAATTTATACATTCGGTAAATATATCTTCTGTTATTTTATTCTGAAAAGTATACCAATAAGTATGAAGTACGTGTTGAGTTATGGGAATCAATAATGTAACACTGCTAACATATCACGTAACTCTACTGCTTTAACAATGTCAGTTTCTCGAGTTTTGCATTTTTTATGCGGAATCGTGCTTACCAGAACATTACAAAAAGATAAGGTGATTTTTAAAAGATGGAAAGAATATCACGTATAAAAAGGAGCAAAGAAGTAGTAAGAACTAAAATTTCGAAAGCAACAAGTTATTCATTGACATCTTGTACAAATTAGAGTAAATAATTTACCAAAGACTTAAGCCAATACAAAACAACTCAAATTAATTTGTAAATCTTACGAATAAGTTGTTTTCTGTTTTTATTAAGTTGCATATGTTGTATACAAGATTGTCATGTTTTGGAATTTTGATTCAGAACTGAGCTAACCGAAAATTACTAAGGTAAAATGATTCTTATAAGCTGAAAAAAATTATCAAGCATAACAATGAGAAAAGAAGTATTAGAGAAAAAGTTTCTGAAATCCATAAGTTCTTTATAAATACCTTATTTGAAAAATAAAGAAAACATTTTTCCAACAGATTATACAATATTTAGAATATCAAAGAAATTTATTTGAAGATTTCATATAAGAGTTCTTATGAAGCTTCATGTGACAAATGATAATTTATAAAATTATACAATGAAATTATATTGCAATATTTTCTTGAATAAAGGCACTCTGAAGTAATTTTTCCTTTAGGAAAAATAAAAAAAATATTTGAGAGTAAATAATTTTCTTAGTTTACTTTAATTTTTAAATTTTTTTTGAAGATACGTTCAAATAATTATCAATTAAATAATCAAATATATGAACATCTTTCTGACAATTTACAATCCCAATCTAAGTAACATACTTTAATGTACTTAATGTATTTAAATTGAAATATCTTACGAGTTTTGATTTAAAAAAGGGAAAAGTATAGCATAAATAACTAAGTAGATAGAAATTTTTTTATGAAACTTTGGCGTGGGAAATTAATAAAAAAACTAATTGAAACGTAGAATTTGTATAATAGAAAGGAGAAAAATATTCCTTAAAAATATAATGTTATAAATATGCGTTAATTAATAAGATTCATCTAAAAAATTGCTTATTAACATCGAAACTTCTTTAAGAATTTCATCAAGGCTAGCAATGTGAATGTTTATCACCTCTATAGTCTGTACAGAGTATTTTTAACGAACTTGTGCATTAAAAATATACGTGTTAGAAAAATAAACACTCATCTTATTTAAATTACGAATTTTAGCGACTTATTAAATATTAAAAGAATAAAAAGATCTAAACAAACACAACATTTAAAAATATATTTAAAAAATATTATCATGAAAATGTATCAAAATTTTACTCTGAATGAAAGGTTAATCACATAAATATTTTTATAACACAAGGGGGTAAATTAATGTAAAATGGCTAAAATCTGTTAAAGATAATAGGTTGTATTTAGACTAATTATGTTCATTCATTTTATTAGAAAGTAATGCATCACTGTAAGCATATAATCGATTTTTTTCAAATATTATAATACTAATTTAACTCAGCAATACAGTCATTTCAGTAATCAATACGAAGTTATTTTTAATTCTCTTTTGTATTCAAAATATATTTTTAGCAAATATATATATTATTCGTATTTAATGTAATTTAACAAATTTACGTATTCTGACGATTTATTAAACGCGCCCCCTTATAAAATGTTGTGCACAAACGAAAAATTTAAACGAAGTTTGAAATTAAATAAGGAAATTCTTAATTTTTTCTTTAACATAAGGTTAACATCATAAATATTTATGTAGAGTAGGAAAGTTAATTAATAATGAATAAGCTATAGTTATTTTTTTGTATTTGTTGAATCTTATTTGTCTTATTCTGCCCACTCTATTTTATTAGAAAATAATATGCCACTTTCAATCATTGAACTTCAAATCTGTTTAAATAATAATACTAATTATTAAGAAAACGCTTTTTTTAACAAAATAAGCTTAACTAGCTCATTTTTAAATCAATCTAATGGTATTTAATCAAATCGATAAAAGCATTCGTTTTCGACTCTTTTCGAAACTAAATCCCATTCCAGAAAATAGAAAACTCTCTTTTTTATACATGTGATGAATTGTATTCAGATTAAATACGTTCATGAAATTTTATTAGGATGTAATACATTACTTTCCTTAGGAGAATTTGATGTATTTTAAATAATAATAATAATTAAACTCTTCGATGTTTTAAAACACACTAATACCTTCAAACGAAATCAACAAATGCATTAGTTTTCGATTTTTCCAACCTAAATATCATTCAGGAAAAGGGAAAGGCCCTAAAGGAAGTCTTGTATTCTTATCTCGTTCTTTGTTCTTTACCGATTTTCCTGATGCGGAAACCGTACATCTATGCAATTTCCAGAAACAAAGGAGTCCTGTTTTGTTGTACTTCCCCTAATTTAAGGGTGACTTAATAAGTCCATGGGGAGTGATGAGAGTGACTGGTCAGGGACAAGAAAACTTCCCTCACAGAATTCGGGCTATTTTGTCGTTGTCATGTCTTTTATTTGTTTGCTTCAATGCTTTCGAGAAGGAGAGAAGGGAAAATACTCTCCGTGAAGTGTCGAAAAGATTGTGAATGGCGTTTGCATACCAGGAACGAGATTACGTAGGCCATTCTTGATTAACTTTTCACGTGAGTTAAAGATAGGCTCTTTAGGAATGGTAAGAATTTTAGGTTTCGTGTTTTTACGAAGTTTAAATTAAAGGAAATTCCTGGGAAATTTATCAGTTGCATTTAAAATTTAATCATTGTGTCTCATGCATCTAATTATGTTATAAATAAAATGTTGCCTTGTAAAATTTTAAGTCTAGATATACTTGTTATTTCAATTAGATAAATATATAATAAAGATCATGCTTAATTAATGTTTTATATATAATTAGATAAGCACTCGATACAATTTCAATTAGGTAAACATACGATACAGGACAAAATAGACTAGAGTTTTAAATGTAATTAGAGTTTCAAAAAGAAAACTTTAGAATCTCATAGTATTATTATAAATAAATTTTTAAGCTAATTTTCTCATTTTGCGTTAAATGTTTTATTTCAGAAGCAGAATATAATTTTAGTCTTACTATAATAGCTTGAGTACTGAGTAATTAGTTTAAAATCAAATTTTTCTGTTATTGGTTTTGTTTGATCAACTATTGATACATTAATTTTATTAAGTTTAATAAAATTAAATCAATAAAGTTCTTAGGATTTTATTTACCTTTTTTTAAAGCTTTGATTAGAATTTTAGTACTCATAATTTTATTTTTAATTTTATTTGGGGAGAAAAAAATTAAGTTTATCTTATAAATTGATTTGAACTTGCTCAATATGTTATTTGCTTTTTAATTTTCTTAACAGTTTTTTTAAAAAAAATATTTTTTTTACATTTTATTGACATGTATAAATCGTGATATTACAGAATGTTTAGATAAATAGGAGAAGTATTAAAACAATTAATTTTACAAAAATTACTGCGATTTGGAAGTTTCTTGCATAATAAATAGTTACTCGCTTCATTTCCTTCTAAAAATTCTAATACTGACGAATATAACCATATATGGACTGATTGAAGTCAGTTTCTTCCATTGTACGAAAAAGGAATTTTATAGTGCTTTTTACCTTACGACATATATATTTTTATATTGTTTTGCTAACAATTAGAAGTTTAACTAATGAAATTTAGATATTCCTTATGAATAATACTTGCTTAAAATTATTGACATAATTAGTGCTGAATAGAACCCAAATAAACTTTAATTTTAATAAAAATTAATATAAAATATCTGCATTTCTATAAGCAAAAGTTTGATGATACACATTTTATTTCAAAAAATGAAATCTAAATATTAGAAAAACATGTTTCATTATTCTTCCTGCGAAAAAAAAAAACACTTGAGATGAATTTAACATATTGCGGTTGAGATGAATTTAACATATTGCGGTTGAGATGAATTTAACCTATTTCATCTTAGAAATTTCTGAAGCAGAAGTTTTTGATAGTCAGTTATAACAGGCTTCAGTAAGATTTCGATTTACCATTGCAAAAATTGCTTCAGTTTATATCAAACATTCTACATTTTACACACCATAAAATTATTTGTCATCTACATAACAGTCACTTCTGTTATAATTTGTTGTTTAGAAACTATACCTAAACTGTACAAAAAATAATTTTAAAATCTATTTAATGTAGTGATTTGGTTTCACTTCTCTAACCATCGTGTTTTAAATTTATAATCTCAATCAAAACTTCCTTTTCATATCATGCAATTTCATTCACATCTTGTTTGTCAAGGAAATTGCATAAGTGACCAGCTTTGTTATGATATTTTTTAAATTTTTATTGAACTATTTTCTCAAGTAGTAGATGTCTTAAATGACTTCATTTCGTCTCTGCCCCCTCCTTGAGCTATTTTCAAAACTCTGATCCTTCATATGCTAATCTTAAAATTGAATAAAATAAATCACATTCTGAATTTTAAGTTTAATTCTTAAAACTATATCTACCTTTACATTGATCATTATTGCTATAAAATGGCATTTTAATTGCTATTGCGTATATAATTTCAGTATAGATTAAAACAGTAATACACATTACATATTACTGAATATAAATTTAAAAATAATTTACTAAGTATTGATCAATCTGATTGAATCTTAGTACAAAATTCCTATTATTACTAAACTTTGAATAAACAAATTCAAATTCCAAGTACTTTTATCCACAATGTAGCTATTTACATTACATAACTCCAGAACAATAATATGTATACTACTGTACGACTTGAATAATAATTAAAATAAATACATTTAGACTGAATACGAGAAATTTATCTATTTGAAATGAATCAATGAAAACAACTAAAATAATTATTTTATCCCAGATATCCCAAAATATTGAAACTGCATGGAAACTTGCGAATAAAAATGAAATTAAATACTTAATGGTAATATTGTGCCTTTCAGCGAAGGGAAGAAATTGAAATAATATGAATTATGATGCATAATAAAATAATTATTTTTCATTTTAATGTAATTTCTAAACATATTTAATTATATCCAATTTTTAAGACGAAAACTCAAGGCATAGTTTCTTAATGAAGTAATGCTAAATATTTTTACACACATACGCGTAAGTATTCTATGGTGAATACTCAATAACACCAAAATACAAGCTACTTTCCTTCTGGCAACACAGACGGCACTCAGTCCACAGTTATATCTTAAAATTCATACTATTAATTACGCCCACACACGAAAACGACGAAATATTTTGCCTTCCTCCTCGCATAGATGATATCTGAACCGGATTGTGGCACATCTGCGGTTCATCTGAAGTATTAAGCGCACCATAATTTATCCAGCTACTACTGAATATATCAAGGGCTGATCTCTGCTTTCCCATTCTGGGCCATACACGGGCTTTGGCAGATGATTAAAGCTGCACAAATCCATTACCTGTGAACAGGTGTTAGAGATAACTGCAGGGACTTCCTGCGGAAAGCATTATGCAGATGCCGAGGTTCCCACTGGAGTATGCCATTGGTGGAGATTTGATGGCAGCAGATAGTAAGCGCAATGGCCTGCCTCCTTCATCGTGTATCAAATTTACCAGCACAGTGGACATTTCAAATCTAATAAATGAATGAAAATACTAAAGAAAGTGATGACTGTCTATTAATAAAGGCCGGTTAAAGTATGCTTTCAGTATCATTACAATAATTATGAGTCAAATTCGAGTCAGCTTCGATTTGTATTTAGGTATATTTCAACCTAATTTTTAAGGCAAAAGTATCAAAATGACTTCGTCGTGACTTTGTGTATGGTGTATTTTTGGTGGTTATAATATATATATATATATATATTATAAAAGTCAAAAAATTATGTCAGGTTTTAAATCAGATGTAAGAAAATGAATAAAATAAATGATTTTTCTATAAGAAATTAAATTTTTTGTTTCCGTAAAAATTTTTATGTATCTATAGAATCATTCTTCTAATTTGTTGGCATTTGCACATTGTATGACGTTACATTTATGGTAAAAAAATTAATACTTATAACTTACAAGTACCCTAACTAGATATAGATTTCTATATATTTGATCAGTGTACTTAAACTTTTCAGCCTGTAATCCTACTTCTATGGTTAAAAATTTCTAATGACCCATCTCCATCCTAACTATAAGCCTTTAAATTATGTTATATTGTTTAGTTTCTAATTTAATTTAAAATTCAATAATTAAATTTAAATTCTAATTTATTTAATTTTTAATAAACATTTTTTAGTTACATTAAATTGAAATACTCCTAATTTTTATTATTAACAGGTATACTTTTGAATCACCTTTATATTATATAACAACAATTTATTTAACTAAGCTTTGAAGCATCTTTTAACAAAATGTTTAAATGAAACAATAAGATGTATAGCAAAATGTATAACTGAAGTAATATATAATGCACCCAAAAAATTAAAAGAATAAGAATTAGAATTTATTCAAAGCACATAAAAAAGAAACAAATACCTATTTTAATAAGACGAATGACTTATTTTTGCAGCATAAGAAATTAAACATTAGCACAATATTTGATACTACGCGAAGTAAAACATCTCCGACGCTTTTCAGCGTTGAACGATATTTGGATTTAATTAGTAATAAAACTGAAAAAATCATTTCACATAAGTATGTGGTGCTAAATGGCGGAATGATATTTAATATCCTTTTCAGAAATGATGGTAAATTTGGCTCTAACTCCTATCCAGAATTTAGTTCGAGATTTTGTTGAGTACCTCTATGACTGAACGAATAGTTTTAGGCTTTGTATGACAGCATATGATTAGTATCGTTAATGTCGGTTTAACATGGCTTTTAAATTTAAATAATTTTTTTGAAATATCATACATCGAGTTAAAGATAATGTATATATATATATATATATATATATATAATATGATACCAATTCACTCAGTTTTAATTTCTAAATTATTTCTGTACTTGATATATTCTTTCATTCTATAAAGTAGAGTTAAATAATTCATATTCCTGCATCAAAAATCTTTTTCCATTCGAAAAATTATTTGAATAATAGAAAGAAACTTAGAAATTTATCATGAATACGAAAATTACACCTTTTTTTCATTATAATCTTACCTTTTGCGAAAGAAAACTTTTAAATTTCTTTTTCGTACAAACAGGGAATAACAATTCATATAGATAAAAGCTTAAGAAATATTATTTAATTTTGAAAATGAAAAGAAAAATCTTAATTTTGAAATTACAAATGCCATATTGCTAATTTCGAATTATTACTGATTTCTGAAATAACACAGAGCGTTGTTACTAATATCAATAAATCATATGTAAAAAAATTAAATATTTTATATGAAAATTATATTATATATATTTATGATTAATATTTCTACAAGTAAGGTTAAAACGATATATTTCTACTCTAACAGCAACTCACATCACTTTATAGGTTATAAAAACCTTTTTAATTGTTAAGTAAACATATAATTGTTAGAGGGCATATTTTGATAACATATATACATTTTTTTCTACTGAAGTTAAAAGAATACCCGAATTCATTGTTCTTCATCAATAAAGTTTCCAATGAAAAATAATTAAATTTCTCATGTCATGTTATTTCGCATTGCTTACATTGGGAAGTGAAATGTCAAAACCATGAATAAATATTAAAAATATTTTATTCAATAACAAATAAATCTAATTTAGAATTTGAGTACTACTCTTCTAAAAGGCCTGAATTTTTGTAACTGCTTCTATACGAATAATTAGAGCAAATGAGTGAGGAAAATAATCAAAAAATTGCTATTTTTTATTTGCTTAGAACTATTCTATCCGTAAGGCAGGTACAAAATTCAAAATGTTCGATCATTCAAAGAAATTAACATGATAGCGAGTGCAAATCTTTCCAAAATTAAATAAACTTGGTAAGATGAAATAAACGATTAAGTGAGTTGAATTTAAGGAGAGTCACTATTTGAAGTTGTTTATTTAACTGTTCACACAAATTTCATGTTTTTCTACTTTTTAGTATTTTTTTTTATTTCCCGTATTCTTTCGAACTGTACACGATGAATTAGGCATAAGCACTGCTGGGTCGAAATTCATTCTTATTCTGTTAGTGTCCTCAGTTCAAATAGTTCTTGCGGAAATAAGAATATTAGCAAAAATGGTTAGATTTTATTATTTTTATGAAGTTTTGATAAATTTATTATTCTAAAATGTTTAGTGATGGCTCAAAGTTGAGTAATTTTTATTTCTTACCATTTTAAAGGGATTGCAACATCGTCGATATGTTACAAAACCCAATTATAAAGATTTGAAATACATAGGTGTAACGAAAATGGTTCCATACATTGAATTACGTGTAAAAATTGAATGAAAAATTATAATTTAGGGTTTATATTTAATCGTTTGTAGCATGTAACAATACACAAGAACTGAAAAAGTTATATACATTAAGGGTTTTGAAATATTTGTGTTTAGATAAAAAGCAAATGGGAAAATAAAATAAATAACGAATATGAGAAATAAAGAAAAAGCTTTAAAATATCATTTGTAATATTAAGACCATTGTCTAAGTAAATTAAATAAATAACAGAAAAATTAGTTGCTTTCATTTCTTCCTGCAATTGTGTATAAGATTCATTGTAGTATGATATGGTGGTGGTAATGTGTGTGTGTGCATATTTCAGAGAAATGATAATTTTGGTATGCATTATCTATCCATAAAAAAGCAAAGTAATGAAAATGGTTTACGACGAAAACGCTATGAATGTTATGTAAGGTAATTTACATAAAATTATTACATCTTAATACTTCATTCGAAATTTTGCTATTATTTAAGCTTAATAGCGATTTTTTCCTGGTGTTTCTTAGAATGTGCTATACGCATAAAAATTTTGTGAGGTGGGATACTCAGTATATAAATGAAAAAAATGATTTATAATGTTACTTTTAAAAAACTATTCATATATTCATATAAATTTCTTTACCTAAATCAAATCATCCAATTTATATCGATTGTCATGCATGACATATGTAAATAAATAAATAAATCTCGTGTATATAGGTATCGTGTATAATATTGTACAACAAATATTTGTCTTCAAAGCTCTTTGCTTCGAAATCAAAATAAATTCTAGTTCTTAGTAACAAAATTTGCTTTACTAAAATAGACACTATACATTATATAATAATCAATAAATGTACAAAAGTCAAGGAATATTTATTAATTTTAATAAGATAAAAATCTGTATAGACGTAGAGGAAATATTAAAGCCAATTTAAACATTACACCATTCACATATTTTAAAATGGAATGCTACACATAAGAAATAATTTGTTGAAATTCTAAGATGTTTTGTTGCGAATTTATATAATATTTTTTTACAAATTATTGATAAAGTAGTTTGAAAAGGATAATTGGCGAAGAATTTTGGGTTTTTATGCCGTGTAAAAATGCGGAACATCTTGTTATTTTAGGCTTTGAGGCTTGCGAAACACACACACAACTTATATCTAGTGAATGCTTAAAACTTCCTCTGTAGGTTAATTTGAGAAAAGTCTGATAAAAACTGGAATATTTAGAGTAAGACATCATAACTTTTATTTTTATTATAGGCACCTATAAATTAATTTTCTAACTTATTTGCTAGCTAGGTAAAGAGTTTTTGATTTTTATGATATGTTAAAGTACGAAACAAGTGTAAAAATATGTGCTAATTTAAAATTTTGAGGCTTGTACAGAATATATGTAAGCAATTTTTTTTAACCAAAGTAAATGCTTAAGACTTCTTATGTAAGTAAATGTCATACAATTTTGGTTAAATGTGTGATTCAGATATTTAAAATAAAATTTCTCAAGTTTTATTTTTACTTCAATCACATGAAAAGTAATTTGCTGTCATATAGAAATGTATTCTCATAGCTCAGATTTTGTGTTTTTTGGCAGCAAATAAAAGAGTATATTTAAACTACGATATGAAACAAAGTAGAAAAATTATTTATATTTTCTAAGCGAAATTCATATATTTGGTCCAAGTGACAATGAAATATAAAGCATGATGCAGGGTTATGTTAGTTATTACGGGATGCCTTAGAGTTATTTATAGTTACAGAAGATATCAAATATAAATTATGATTGTAAAGCTTTGTTTCTTTACCTTTTAAGTAAAAATTACAAGTTAAATTTACATTAAGCGAATTGGCTTCAAATGCTCTGTGCTGTAAGAAGATATCGATATGTCTATAATTCTTTTTTTTTTAATCTTAAAATCCTTATTTTTTTTTCTTTAAAAACTAATTCAGTTAAAATAATAATGTATTTAATAAGGAATTTCATAATAAGGAATATATTTGATAAGAAGAATAATAATCCTCCATCTTAATAAGGAATTTCATACAATGAATCAAGAGCTTTTTGTCAAATATATATATATTAAAGCAATGTCTGGTTAAGAATCGTTTTCTGTTTATTATCTACAAATTTAGAAAATATTTTAATGAAGAATATTTTGCAATTTTTTTAAGCAAAATTTTAATTTTTCTTTTACATGTTTGGAAGAATAATCATTGTAATACGAAAAAAAGTTTTCCATGAAATTAATTTGATATGGAAACTACTATTGAAAAATTGCGATGATTGGTAAATTTCGTTGGCGATGTATATCGCTAAACTCATCAAAAGTTCATTAATTTATGAAAAAATATGTTCCAACGATCTAGAATTTTTTTCAGTAAATTTAAAAGAAATGGAATGGAGATGAGTTGATGATAGAAAAAATTGACTAGGATATCCCGAGAACATCTCCCCTGCATGTATAAAAGAAAGAAAACCCAATGAACAAATTAGTGGTAATTCTGGCATCTAAGAGTTATAAATCTGGAACTCATCTGAAAAAAAAATAAGTTCAAGAGGGAGAAAAATTCATTACTATTCAAAAGAACACATCAATTCAGTGTGAAGGGAATTTTTTTTTTTAAAAAAAAAAAAAAAAACTTTTTAATTACCGAATAAGTACGGAAGCACATCAAAAGAATTGAGTTCAATGAACATGTAATCGTTCAAATTTGACATAAGTTCAATACATTTGTTAGTAAGTTATATAATTTCTATACTTAGTAATCAAAATACAAAATTATTTTATTTTCTGTTGTCATGTTTTAAGAAGGAGGATGTTAAGGAATTTAAAAAGTTTTACTATTTTCAAAAAATGCGTTAACTTTTAAACATTGTTTCTTTTTTAAATTTAATGTTTTGGTACGAATAAGACGCTTTTACAGATTTTGTTTCGTCCTTTTGATTCAAAATGAAGTCATAATATTTAGTTTCGTCTATAAAGCATTTTTTGATTTCCTGAAAAAATATGTATTTGAATAATAAAACTAGTAAAATTTTTCAATAATATATTATTCCGTTTGAATCAAAATGCTTGCTCTGGTTTTTTAAAAAGAAATCTTAATGTCTGAAAAATCAGTTGAATCGGAGGAACAAAAAATAGGAAACGAAAATTTACCGTTTTTTTTTAAGGAATATGCTAAGCAGTCCAGTTAGTCTAAAGAAATTCGGCTTTTAGACATTTTACCCGGAACATTTTATTTTTAGAAAGTGGTAAAAAAAGCTCTCGTTATAATAAAAAAAATCAAGCTATTTACATTCCTAATTACCACGTATCACAGGCTTGATCGATTCTAAAGAATTGGGGGGAAAATCCTTAATCTCGTGAGATTTAATTCGAGGCGTGGCTGTAAATGTGTTCTACGTGACAAGACTAAAGGAAAGACGGAAAGATTTATACAGTTGTTGGAAACATAAAAACAATTTTTTTTTTCAAAAAAGAAACATTTTAATCATTTTAGTGATACTCAAGGTATGAAAATTGAATGTTTTTTAAAAATATTTTGCTTGTTTCATTTAGTAATTTTTTCGATAGTAGATAAATAAAACTAACTAATAAGAAATAATCCATAAAATGAATTCCTTAAGGTATATAAGACACTAAACTGTTTCAAACTAAAAAAAATTCTCCTTAAAAAAATAGAGAACACACTTCATTCATTCCCTATATGTATTATTTATGAAAATTCTATAAAGAGAAAGTTCGAAAAGTAAATTTAAAAATTGTAAGGCTTTTACATATTTTCATTTTTCATAAAATGTAGAATTTTTGAAATTTGGTACATTTTCCTCAAAATCTACTTCTTTCAACCATAATGCGGAAATTTTCTGCACTTTAAAATGATGTTACTTCCTATTCAGTGAATCTGTGATTTTTTTCTAATAAACTCTCACGAATATTAAATATTGCACAGTATTTATATAACAATTAAGGAAAATTTGTATCACAAAATTAATATTTTCCAAATTTCCTTAAAATTAATAAATTTCTGATGCTTACTTTACATGTAAGATTAATTTTTGAAAATATAATAATGGCCAGTGCATAGAATTTTAAATTAATAATTACTCTACAAATTTTTAAAATTATAAAAGCAGTAAATTTCATGCAAGATATACCTAGAGGTACAGAAATACAGCACATATAAATGTAAAAACAGCTATTAATTGCTCATACGTAATTATGAATGTATATAAATTTGTTTTTGAAATGTATACAGAAAGTCACTCTTTAACTTAAAAAGCTACTCACAAAAAAGAAATTATTAGAAAGATATGAAATATATATATATATATCTGTGTGTGTGTGTGTATTTGAAGTGAAACATTAACAGAACTAAAGGAAATAAATATTTTTTTTGAAAATACAGCTATAAAAGTAAAAAAAATCAGTTAATCATTAACCTACCACTGGTTCTGATCTAAGTTGATGTTGATTGAAATTCTGACGTATGTCCTTTTGCGGAATTGCATCCCACATACGTTCTAATTTTCGAACTAAATCCGTTCTATCCAGAATGGTGAAAAACGAATGCTCATAAATTTCAAATGTTCTCTGTTAAGGAGAGATCTGGGAATCACGCCATTAAGACAAGAGTTGAATAAGTATGGAAACAAGAGGGAAAAGTGCGCCGTGTACGTTCGAGCTGTACCCTTTTTAAATGCAGGCCTAGGAATCCGTGAAAGAAGAAGCGACACCACGGAGCTTAGAATCTCATAAACTTATATCTGTACTGTAATGGATGGCATGGATTATAAATAAGAAGGTCCGGCTATCAATTGAAATGGCACTCCATACCATAACATCTGGTTTTCGGACTGACTAGTGAACGACAGTAAGGTGTGTATTCGTCCGCTATCCTGGACATTTACAGACACCTTTTCACACATCATCGGGGCTCCATTTGAAAGAAAACAATTCTTCTATAATCTGTGAGAGTCCAAGCGAAATAAAACAGTAAAGATTGCAAATACGCTTTGTGGTGTGACAGTGACGGACAGAGTTTAAAATAGCCTCTGTGTCCTCAGACTCTATTCACCGAGTAGGCAATGAATAAGAAATGCATAAATGCAGTCTATGGGGTTCTTGTTATGAAATAGATCGGTTATAAGGATACATTAAGGGCTATGGGCGCTGATCGGATGAACACTCTATCCTTGCGTTCTGGTATCACTGACTGCTAACCGCTACATCTTGACGCTCTGTATAGCTAGCTATGAATCATCTAAACCAGCCAGGATCAAAAACTGATAGCATCGCAACGACCCAAATGTCAAATGATTCTGCAACTTTACCACCCCGTTTCATTCAGTCAAATGTCAAGTCATCTCTCAAATGGAAACATCTGTTCATATACTATTCGAAAATCCGTGTGTAAGGCATTGACATAGATCAAGTGAATTATATTGTCACATTCGCATGAAAATTATGGTTTAATATTTGAGTATCATCTGTCTTATACACCTTCCAGATGCATCTTTGTAATCCTCTGGAGCTCCAGCTATTCAATCATTTATCACCAGAAGTTAATCATATACATATTCTTTGCATACGGTACATGCATATACGATTTCGTCCCCCTCGGATATCTTCTTGACAAATCGGTTTTTATGTTCTAGAGTTTAATCAGATGCAAATATGATTTCCCTTGCCTTGCTTTTCAAAATATGAGGATTGTTTCAACAGGGCATTAAATAACGTCATTTTTTATATCGAAAACGTTCCAGTTTCTTAAATGTATTGTTCCGTATATACAAGAACAGCTTAAAAATGTGATATCAATTCTCTCAGTTTTAATTTCCAAATTATGTCTGTTTAGAATATTAAATGACACACTATTGTAAACATTTTTAAAAGTATTTACAGGGTGTTTAACTAAATGAAAATACTCTGTTATTATATAATTTTCCTTTTATTAATAAGGATTTTTTAAATTAAATAAGTCACATTTATATTATTGTGTTGAAGAAAGAATTTTGTCGTTTCTTCTACGTTTTAGAATGGACTTGTCATTATGTGATTTGTAGAAAAATAAAAGGAAATAAAATTTTCTGGCTCAAAACATAAAATGTTTGGCATATCACATATTTTTCTGTTAAAGACGAAAATATGTGGATGATAAATAATAATAAACAGAATTGCAATCAAGAATAGTTGAACTAAAATTTTAATATTTATGTTAAAATTATTATAATATCAAACCATTTTCCCATATTATATCTATCTATCTACGTATCTGTATATATAACTATATATATATATATATATGCCATGATATATAATTTTTTTTAAAATTTAAGTGAGGTATTACAAAACTATAAAAATATAAAATATTTTGTTTTATTTCGTGCACAAAGAGGAAAAGATACTCCTCTATATTTAATTTTACTTAATTCTTACTTACAGTTAGAGAAGCTTTCTTTATAAACATTATTCACTCACTTGTACACTTTTACATTTTTATACTTTTTATCGTGTTGAAAAACGGTTTTACTCCTTAAAAAACTTTGTTAGCGTTTTATATTGTGAAAAGTTAAAAAAAAGACAAAAAATAAAACTTAATGCCTCGCATATAAACCAATACCTGTTTATTGTTTTTATCTATTACCTCAAAAAGAACTATTTCCTCATCCAACAAATCATGGCCAAAACTTCCTGTTGGTACCTGAAAATAGTTCAAAGCAATGCCTTTCATCATCGTAAAAAACTACTGAACCTTAAATTGAATTTCGTCTCAAACTACTCAGGAGCGTCTTAGACATCTTTATCTAAGAAATATTTGTGCTTTCCTTCCTGATTTCTAGAACAGTGTTCTCAATTTTTCCCCTCGATATTAGGTTTACTCTCAAGGTAGATTGTCTTAGCACTTCAGACTATGTTGTGTTAACACTTGGCGAAATAGAATCAAGGAGTGAGAAAGTGTCTAGAGTTAAATTGGAGTACATTTGGAGTATTACACGACATCCGGGTAAAATAATGTTTTTTTTTCAGTCCGTAATGTAATAATAAACCAAGGAAATAAGCAAAATTAAACTAATTGAGGTTTAGAGGAAGTTGAAAAGAAAAATAACTTTATCAAGAAATTTTAATAATACAATACTAATGAGAGTAAATTAATATGCTTTTCTGTTTTCATCATTCTCTAAAAATTTTTGTCGATGGGTTCAACAAAGAAAGCAAAAAAATTATTTTTAAATTTTGATATTATCATTGACACGTAATTTTCCAATCAATAACTATCTAATGTTGTTGTGCGGTTTTGGACTAACTCCAATTAGAAATGTACACTTTCAAAATTTAATGAGATTTTTTTTCTATTATTCCAATTGCACAAATTACTGTTTGTGAAACTGAAACTTTCGGAGCTCCTGAAGCAGTCATAAAAACAATAATAACAATTCTTCACGAAGTATCGCATCTGAATCTACTTTAAAAGTACTTGCATTGTACAACTCAGAATACAAATTAAAAAGTTAATAGTTATATGATCCCGTATTATGAAACGTGTTTCTGATCAAATCAATGGTCTGTAATTTGAAATAGTCCAATTTAAAAGATCTTGATCTAAAACATCTCAGGAAGGACATATTATGCAGCTAAATGTAATTATTGCCTCAGTATTAAGTAAAAGATAAAAGAGAAGGAGGAAATAAGAGGGCATATAAAGTGCTAAAATAATAAGAAAAATATTATGAAGGAAGGTAGGTAGATATTATTCTTAAAACTTAATATAATTTTCATACTTCGAAGTACATTTTCTGCAAAACTCAAGAAAATTATTGTTATGCTCATGTACTTAATATTCTGAAATTTATGCAAAAAGTAGTTTTACTCTATAGGAGTTATTAAATATTTTATAATAAAATAAGCACTGAAAGTGTCTTTTCAAAAAATTAAAAATCATTTGCAATTGAAACATTTTTTAAGAACTAAATGAACATATCTCTGATTTCATATAAAAGTAATATAAATATAATCTCATCCCCAAAATAAAATGTGTCACGACTTTTAGCATCATATATCGATGAAAAAGTTACATCGAAATCATGCATTTTAATATTATTGGTATCATATCCCCTTTAATATGCGGTAAAATTGCTTATCATTTGCATTAGATGATTTTTGATTTATACTTAAGGATAAAGAAAAGTCCATTATATATATATGTTAAAACTAGTTAGATAAATAAGAAATACTTTTGAAAGATTTGTAACAATAAAATTGTCTACATTGTTCAAGCAGTGAGATTCTTATACATTTAGTTACTAGCCATTTCCTGAGCGATGAAAAAATATGAACATACTAAAACACATACAAAATAATTTAAATGTTATTTCTTTTTATATAATTTGATTCATTAGTAATTTAGTTACATATATGTTACAAAATATCACATGCAGATTATTCTTGTTATGTTTTGAAGAAATATAACTGTTTGTATTTATGAAAATAAATCTTAAGTACTTTACTATAAATAAATACATAAATTTACTCAGATGTCAAGCATGTTTCCTATAAAGTACTATTTCATAAATTAACATAACTTATTAGGAGGGCAGGTCAAATATAAACGAGAACTTTTTAAGATATCTTTTCTTAAGTACTTGTCAGAATTACATTAATGATATTTTTGTATACATTATCTGTTAAGATATACGCATTTCTTCTATTGTATTGGAAGATTTCTTTTAAAATTCCTTTGTAATAAATATAATTGGAACTTGAATGAAGTCAATTTCCTGAAAATGGTTCTACTTCTTCATTCCATTTAATTTTTTTCCTCTTAATGCTTTTTTTGGTTGTCGAAACAAATGACAGTTTAAGATGGTAAGTTCGGGCCATGGGGAGGATATTTGTGTGAGTGTGGTCTATTGAATATTCATCACTTTTTTATCATTTTAAATCAGGAGTGAGGGTCTTCCATTGTCTTGGAGAAGAGCACTTGAGGATTACAGCGGAATGTGTTTTGGACCGAAACTCTGCTTCACCGTTCTCAAAAGCCCACAGTTGTATATAACATTTAATATTCGGTGGTCATGTAAAGAAATCGCTGTACAAAATACCATATACAAACATCACGCACACACTATTATAAATATATATATATATATAACACATCGATCAATAACTCCCGAGTCTAAAATTGAAAACAACATTTTTTTTGCAAAATTTTTTTTATTCATCACCATAACACCTTTTGTTAATCACCTGTTAGGGTGATACAATAGGTATGTTTGAATCGTTTTTTGTTGCAAGTAAATAGCGATAAACAGCTTTCTGAATCATCGACTCGTTGCTCCATTGAAAGCAATCGCGGCACCCACTTGGAAAAAACCTTTTTCCTGGTCCGATCGACTTAAAATTTTGACACGTTTCAAGCAAAGGTTAGTACTCTAGAAAGACCTGGTTACTGGTTTACTACGAACGCCATCTCTGGGTTAGTCTCGGGAGTTATTGATCGATGTGTTATATATATATATATATATGTGTGTGTGTGTGTGATCCCCCCTCAAAAAAAGGTACTAACTATTTTTCTAGCAAAAAACCGAGTTCTTCCTTTCAGTAAAGTAGTCTGACTTTTGTGCACCAATATTTTACAACTTTGTTTTATGAGTAAATACTGACTAAATAAATGGACAAATGAAGAATAAAATGATTATTTAATCTTTGTCACGGCTGTTTGGTCGTAAAATCGTCTGCCGTAATAAAAAAAAAGTCTCGTTTATATTTGATCCACCTCTGTATAAAAATATTATACTTATTTGTTGTACACTAATATAGTTTGTAATACCAGGTTCTGCGCCGTTCACAATTCGTCTGATAGAGACGACGTACAGATTGATGGACTTGTAGATGAATAGAAGCAGCTGTTGATGAAATTCGCTCTGCAACATTCCAGGAGGCAAGAGGAGTCATAGTTCAGCTACCACCGTGTGACGTATTTAGCGGCGTCTAAGTTAATCTTCAAGCCCAATTGACCCACGTGACCATTGGGCTTGGAGATTAACTTAGAGTCTGCCAAATGGTATCAAGCTCTTTACTTGCATCAGTTCATCCATGTAGATCCGGAGATTATATCTTTCCCATTCGTATTAGACATTGAGGCTTGAATTCATTGATGATTAGCGACATAAATATATGAACTAATTTTCTAATACATTCTAATTTATTGTTAAAGATTGTGCATTCTATGTATTAAAATTAACATTTACTGTTGTACATTTTCTAATTCAATAATGTGTTATAAAATATTTATACAGTCGAACTTTAATAATTCGAAATGTTTCATAAATTGAATTTTTTGCCCGGTTCCTAGGTTTTAAATTAAAACAATGAGAAAATTGACCATAATTTGATTTTAACTATGGATTGCTTAATATTTCGCGTGGTTTCTATTTGATTATTTGGGTAAAAATTGTTCTCAAAACTTTCCTGGTGCAGCAGAAGCTGTTATCTATATGCGCTAGTTTTGATGGGTTTTCCACATTATGTAGAATATTTGATTTCTTCATCACTGAATAAGTTGGAAGCTCTTATAATGACTCAAAGACTGCATTCAAAGAAGCAAGTAAAATTATTGGACTTTTTTAAGAAAAGTTTGTCTTGAGAAAGTATGTTTGAATTTAAATGAATATATATATATATATATATATATATATATATATATATATATATATAATAAAGTTTTTATGTTAAATTTTTAATTGTGTTAACTTCTTAGATTTATATTTCTTCTCTTTGTGAAAACTGATATAATTCGAATTTTTAGGTTATTCGAATTTAATTCTGGCTCTCTCTTCAGCTTTTCGAATTATCAAAGTTTCACTGTAATGGAATAAATATCTAAGATCACAAATTAGATATTCTATGAAGAATCGATATCACTAAAATTGTTGTTAAATAGAAGTGAAATCATTATTCATATGTTTTAACAAAATTCTATAAAAGCGTGCTTAAACATTTAGTTACAATATCTCAATATTAAATTTTCCCTACCATACTTCTAAAATTCAGTGAATAATACTTTAATTCTTGATTTAAATTTTAATGTAAGGAACACATATTACGTTAAGATTAAAATAAATAAAATATATGTTTGAATTTATGGATTTTCAATTAATTTTAAAAATTACAAATTCAGAAATTCAGTTTTTATGTATGACAAATATTTTAATTTGATTCATGATTCGCATAAAAGTTTCATCATAATTACCAATATTCAAATAATTCAGAATTTTGAAATCTAGGAATGCAGATGTGAAATTATGAAAATTAATAAAGTATTTATCTGTTATGTTTGTTTTAAATACTTTGCTTTGGCCTATTTTCCATCTCTTTTATTTTTAGCATAGTAGTTTTTATTGAGTATAAAATTTCGATTACTCTTAACATGTTTATAGTTATGATTATCAAAGTACATAAATATTTTCTCATTTATCGCGTGTAAAATGTTTACAAAAATAGTATTATGTTACATATTTAGTTCTTCAATTCTTTCGAAATTAATAAGCAATTCTAAATTTGTGTGATTTTTTTACTGAAGCAATCTATAACAGTTTTATAAGAGTTATAACTATATAATTTTTGATATGTGATTTGTGAAATATTTTCATTAAAATAGCATTACTTTCTTTGGTTTTAATTACCTTATATGGGTAAATTATATTACAGTATTTTATTTAAGAGGTCAATTTTTTAACCAAATTCCATCACTTATTTCCTTTTATTGCCAAAATTAAAATAATGGGGCATTGCAATACAGCATTCTAAAAATAACGATACAAATTCATTAACGTTTTGATTTTTGCCAAAATTATTAGTTAAAATATTTAAAATAGGCCCTAGATAAAAAAAAAATGAATACCTTACTAAAAAGGGATTAGTAAATAAGAAATACTTTAAATGTTTAGTTTCCTTTACTATTTTTCTATGTTAAAAATCTCTTACAAATTTTTATTATTTGAATATTCAATCAATCTAATAAATGTATAAACAGTTGTAACTATATGATTTTGATACTTGAAATGGAAAACAACGTCACGTAAGACGATTATTATTATTTTTTTGTTTCGTTCCCTTAAATTAGTTACTTTTTAATATTTTATTGCATTGTATCACTTTTTAGTTCCATAAGTTATTATTTTCATAGCAAATCTCCCAAAACAATGTACTGCAATACAGAAGGTTAAAAGAGCTGAAAAAAATTCGTAAATATTTTGATTTTCCTAAAAATTATTTAATAAAATATTTAAAATAGGCAAGAAAAAAAAGCACGGCAATGTTTCCAATCCATTCGAAGGCGCTACCAGAAAAAAAAAAGATACAAAAATAGGCCATATCTCAAAAAGCAAATAAGATCGAAAGCTTAAAGTAGGAGGAGAATTTATTCTCTTTACCTTTCCTTATCGCTACATCCTAAGCAGGGAGGGTAGAACATGCTTTGCAATGGGAATGGATTGAGAATTCCTAAAATATTGTTGGAGAGAAGCTTGAATGTTTATCAACACTGAGGTCTTTCTATATTTTATTATTGGGTCTTTCTATTTAGATGGAAAAACTAAAATCTATGATGAAGAAACGCATTAGTTTGAAAAAAGGGAGATATTTCAAGCTTTCCGAACAATTCGGATTGAGAAAAATTATATTTTTCTTAGATAAGCTTCTGGGTGATGAAATACGTGGTTGAAAAACATTTTTTACTCTAAAACGTTTCATTTTATATTTAAAATATATCAGTGAATTTCAAATTTTAATATATTGAATTATTTATTGTTTATTGTTGGAGATTTATTTTGAATTTTTTTGGAAAACACAATCTGTTCTAAGCTATTCATTGTTATAAATTGTATTGAGATGTTGATAGATATTATTTAAAAAATGTTTAAAAGTAACATATTACACATGTATGTTCTGAAATAATTGCAAAAATGAAAAGTAAGTCATCATTAATGTTTCAATAGACTTTCCTAAAACCTTTTCAATTTACATATATCATCTAATACTTCTAGAAATATGAAAATGATTTAGAAAAAAAAAGTTTTAGAATAATTTCAAATGCTTTGGTACAATAGTTTTCTTTTTTGTTACAAAATAATTTTAACATATTACAGAAGAAGGAAGTATCTTATTTGCGAAATGAATTTTTTTTCAAATTAATGTTGTTCTACAGCAACCTTGATATTTAAGGGCAATTAACCTAGGGATTTTAAACTCCAGTTGAATGTTTGAATGATTGCTTACTAACATCATGCACTCAATATCAGCAGAAGAACAATTGACAACTTACTTCATAATTTTGAATGATGGTCAAGTAACGAGAGCGACACATGGAATGAGTCCGTTCCCTCCTAACATCCACATCATGCCAATAAATAATCGCGATCTTCACTTTTATGTATGGGTGTCATAATATTTAATGCATTTTATTCATCATTTGGCTCCCTTCTTGGATATTTATGAGAAAAAAATGTTCCTAGCGGCTCTGATAATGTCAGGAAAAGTATTTCACATTATTTTAAAACGATTGGATTTATATTAATTTTAAAGACGTAAAATACAATAAATATAATAAATATAATTTTATAATACTTTCAATATGTCTGTTTGTATCTAAGAATTTAATTTATGCTTTTTAATAGCTTTTACGTAACAATTTTCAGAAAACTCCCACATAATCTGTATTGCATCTTTGCAACATTCCAAACGTGTATTTATTTTAAAAAGTAACTTTGATCTCTTCAAGAAAAGATTAATATTTCCTTGGAATTCTAATATCGTTTATAAAATATAACAGTAGGGAATTTAGAAGATTTTGAAAATGAAAAAAAAAAAAAAAAAAAAAAAAAAAAAAAAGATTAAAAATGTAGCTTGTGTGCATGTGTGTTCGTGTATACGTTATGTAAAATGCAATATTTGTGAGAAAAATTTGGAATATTTTGAAAGCACAACCTTGAATTTGATGAAATGATGAATGAAATAGAAATTGAAACAGAAATTCGAATAAAATAGAAGTTTTAATAATGTATACGCAATGGATTTATTTGTTTTATTAATGTTTCACGTAGACGAAAGACAATTGGTATCATCAGCAGGCCTTATAATTTTGAACCATTGGCAAGGCTTGAGAAAAACATACGAGTCAACAACCCACTTTCCAAACTTCCACACAGTACCAACGTAAAGAATTTCAGTCGAAACCGATTTAAAGCACATCATTCCCTCTATACTTTGCATCTTCAATAGAATCAGGACTCAAACTCAAGACTCTATATAGACCCTATCACGACTCGCGACCATCTTCATTCGACTACCATGGTCCCTTCAGTCGAGTGACAAGGACGGCATATAACCACTTTCCTAACTCCCAAGTGTAGGGCTTAAATCACCTCTTGTTCTTCATGAAATTTATTTAGGGAATTAAAACTAATTCCATGGAACGATTTAAGTACAGGGACACAAAGATTGAAACCATGACAGTAAGGCTATTACAGTAAACTTATTAAGGTGTTCACTATTTTTGTAATGAGAATGAAATTCAAGAACTGCTGCTTCTAGTGGTGCTAGTATCGCATTAAGTTACAAATCAAAGAACAGTATGTGGTTGGTATAGCTTTGTAAGTAATATATTAATCCAGTATCTTAAAACACATATGTACGCAATGCTTAAACTTTTCAGCAACAATTTTCCACAAATATTAAACTGAATTATATAAATGCATTGATTTCCTCTAATATTTCATTTTATATTAAGATATTCAAAACTATTCAAAAAAGGTTGAACAATATGAATTAAATCAATTCTGGAATTGATGTATATATGAATATATGATAAAAATGTAGAACCACAGGGATCAATGGATTCTTAAACAAATTATTTTCTTCTTTGAACTGTATTTAAAAATCATCCAAAAGTACTTCAACTTAGCCAACTATTTTTTTTTTAAAAAAAGAGGCATATTTCCTTACATAATTTTAAATATATCGTTCAATGACAGCAGTATGAAACCTAAAATGCCTCAAACATGTGTTAGTGGTTAATTACATTCTATAATATTCAGAGACGATGAATAGATTAAAGGCTTAAGAGTAGACCATAATGAGACAGATTGATGTAATTCTCCCTGAATTATAATCCGAAACCTCTTCCCTAGAATGTAAATTTCTAGTAATTTTGAATTGCAACTAATCCTGATGTTCTCTATATAGTTGTATTTAATTGCAGATTGATTATTTTTTCTCAATTTACGTATCTGGACTGGGAGACAAAGTTTAGCGAAAAATTATTAAAATATGAATATCACAGATTAAACGTAACATTTTAAATAATTATGATCATTGATAAAAATAAACAAATACAATCAAGGATTTTTTGGATTAAATCTTCCGTGATTGGTTTCTCTGATAATTCTTGGATATATCAAAAGTGAATGAGCTAATTAGATACTATAGTTTTTCCTATTAAATACTGACGTAGTGAAAATCAAGCAATCAATTCATATAAAAATGTCTTTTGAGCAACAATAAAATCTTACGTATCAATAATTCAAAATTTTTAGAGTACAAATGTTAACACAAGGAGATATTTATGCCAAATGTAGATACTGATATGAAAATTTGCACTACCTCAATCCTATGTTCATTAAATTATATGATCTATCTTTATAAAAGGGTTAACAACAATATGAGAAACAAAAATAAGAAGTCTAAATTTGTTCTTATTAAAAATTTACTCTTTCTACAATTGAAATATATTAAAGTAAAATTATAGTTGTTTTTGTATGACTCAACGATAACTAAATGGATATTTAGTATTTTTTGTATAAAGCAGTTGTAAGAAATTTCTGTGGAAATTCATATGACGTTTCTTATATACATATATCTTTTGAAATATATTGAAAATTGATTTTCGAAACTGATTTAAAAGTCTAAGATATAACAGATAAAATATCTAATATTATTTAAAATAATCGAAGTTTTGTTTTAAAATTAGTCAAAAAAATAATAAAATTTTAAGTGAATGAAATCTTGATTGAAAAAATTCAGTTATATACTGCATTATAGTGATGAATACAGGGGGGTGCATACGGGGACACGTACACCCTCTATCATTATTTCACACTCAGATGAAATTACATTCATGATCTGGAAATTTCAGCTATATTTAATAGTATCCTAAGTTGTTTGTTGTGTCCAAGCAGCAGGACTGAGTTATGTATCATACTTTAAATTTTCAGTTCTAAATTTGAATTTTATTTCTGAGCTATTATTTGTATTATTTTTAAATTAAGGTCTAATTACAAGTGATTAATAAATTAAATAAACAAAACAGTTTAATATAATCAACGTTATGCGCCAGCACGTTTAAGTAAATTTCTACATTTGATACAATATACAGCTGTGAATCTTTGTATGCAACAATGAAATTTACTAAATGGAAACACCGTTCTTTACTAAACATCTAATGAAATTTAAGTGATTTTATTCGTATGACCTTAATAATAAGGGGTCAATTTCTTACAGATTGTCGGGAAAAATTAAAACATCTTGCATCAATTCTCTGCATCTACTAGTAAACAACAAAATTTTTATGTAAATTCTTAATGTATGTAAATATAATTTTAAAATGAATTATAAATTAAAATAAAGACGTAAAATTTAAATACATTACAGTTAAAAAATTTGTCAAATTATTTCTCTTAAAATTCTGAGATTAGAATTTTTGGCTCACGTTGAGATAAAATTTGGCAAGTATGTTATATATCCACTATGTATAATTTTACTTACTCTTTTTATTCTAGAATACTATTTTAAAACAATGCATAGTTTGTTTGTGAGTTTATATTCGTATAGTTTTCGCATACTCTTGAATTTAAAAGCGCATATTGTTCTATTTAATCAATCTGAATGAGATTATCTTAGATGTAATTATTTTTAAGAGAAAAGAACCTTATTTGCTTTATTATTTTTAAAGTAGTCCATGAAAAATTATTCATTGTCTGATTTTCAACTTTCTCTTAGCATATTTTCACTCATTATTTAACATTTCTAAGCATTATCTTTAAATTGAATTAGCTGTAATAACGGGAGCAAACCAGCTCTTTTCAACACGGAGAATCCTGATTAGCAAACTTCTGATTATTTCTGAATTCCTTTCCAGTGAATTAGGAAAAGCACAATAATTGGCAAATTTGATACCGCTCGTATGCTTACCATCTTCACTGAATGAATAAACAGGACATGAGTTAGGTTGTTTAGCATCTTTTAGCTTATTTATTTCCCTACAGAATCCCCAATTCTGCTTTGCGGAAAGAAATCGAGAAAACTACGGTACGTTTAAAATGATTTAAATTAGGTATATCCTTTGAATTTTGACTATGTCAACGTATTCCTTATCCAGAATACAACCTAACAAAATTATTAGCAGAGCCTAACAAAATTATTCCTTATTATGGATTTCCTTAAAATACACCCTTGATAAAGGTAGATTACGCTTTAAAATAATTATATATTAATCATGACTGACAACCGAAAACCGTATAAATAATTAAAGCAATTAGTATAAGCAAACACTGAATACATTTTAACGTTTTAATTATTTAAAACTTGTAGATATTTTTAAAGGCTAAATTTTTTAAAGTAATTTAAAGATTATAATATATCTAGTAGCAAAAAGTTTATTTGAGTACTTTTAAAGCTGAATTCATTTTCTCTCTGAATATACTAGTGGCAAATACTTTCTTCTAATATTTATGATATTGAGTAAATTTCGAGTCAATGATTGGTAAGTCTAATATAATTTTGAACAGTAAAATACTTGATTGAAAATAGATCTATTAGCTATTCAAATTGATTCAAAATTATATATTTAGATGGAAAGTAAAATATATTTTATACATATATTTTTAGAATTCTTTCATATCAAAATATTAATATATAAAAAAAAATTATTTTTTATTTTTTCAGCACAATAGGTTTGTAATTTATGACTATAGATTCTTCAATCTTTTACGCACAGAACAGATTACGTCGTATTATTTATCTCGAAAAGGTAATTGACTATTGGAAAATAAAAATGATGAATATTTAAAAAAAATGTTTTCCTTTTTGTACAATTTACATCGAAAGTCTACATATATTGAACTTTAATAAGTAAATAATTAGTTCATTTGCTCAATTATATTGCAAAAGGGCCAATATGTTTTCTGGCACCTTAATATATTGATAGATTTTGAGATGAATCAAATTTATATATTTATTCAAAACAACATTCTAAATTAAAAATAAATTACGCTTCGAATGAAAATTAAACAAAATTAAGATTTGAATTTCTTCAAGAATAACATTTGGGGAGAGGGGCTAAATATATTAATTTAAAATATTTATTGATTTAATATTTAGCATTTTTCCTTCACATACACATACAAAAGCACCATCATTTATTCACGAGTGTGCGACCTTTCGATAGTAAGTAGACAAAAAAATAAATAACATACGGATTGCACATGGTATAACAAATATTAATCGTAAAAAGTTTTTTTTAACTGCATGGTATAATGCTTGAAGGTCACTGAATAGGGAGTAAATGTTAATGATACGGCATTATTTTAAAATTAATGTTTTCTTAAAGATAAAAACGGGATTTTATGACCTTCTTTAAAAATATGCAAACTGTAATTTAGAAAACATTAAAAAATTAGAACTTTTCTAATCGAAAAATTAAAAAAAAATCCATTTTAAGCATCATCTGTTCATTAACGAAGGTTTTTTAAGCTGATTTACAAGTTACAGCACGGGAAAAAAATATGTTAGAGTTCTTTTTTCAAAAGCATTGTGAAAATATTTACATATTGAAAAAAAAAAAAACTTTTATAGACTCAAAAAGAACACTTTTTATTAAGAGAATCAATGTGCTGAAGCCCCATTATGTTTTGAAAATTGAGACCAAGCGTTTTCTGAATAAAAAAATACATATTTTATTCTTTCCCATCTATTTACGGTGTTTTATCGCTCTTCTCCACCCTGTAATTTCCAAAGAAAGAAATGGTGCTTGAATGTTTGGATTACACTGATTATTTTTAAGGACAGGCGGCAAATTTGGGACAAGCTTCTACTTCGAAAAAAGCTCATAATTGATTTTCTAAGCAGAGATTCGAATATGAAAAAATGAAGAATAAGAACATATTTTAGGTAAATTTAATATAAACAAATTTTCATAAATGTTTAAAAATTTTATATATATATATATATATATATATATATATATATATTTCAATTTATTAAAAAATTGATTTTGTTTTTAACTCTCATTGTTATTTACAATATTGATTTAAAAATAGAGTTTTTGGATAAATTTAAAAGATGCTATTTATGTAGCATATAAATACAACTTTATACTTTTTTTCATTCATATTATAGAATAAATATATCGAATAGTGAAAATGTAACATAATTTCTCACTGAAAGGAATGCTTACTTACTTGATTGTTTAATTAACGTTCCTTTGAGGCAACTCTATGGCTATTGTAAACGGACCTCGTAATTTTGAGCAATGATTAACTGAAGACGATGACATCTGAATAGGTACTCTACTCTATAAGCTTTCACATCACACCAGTAGCAAGACTGATTTTCTCAAAAATTTAACAAGTATCATCATCACTGTTAATGTATAGCACTGAATAGTTATCAGTTGTGTTCAAAACTAAAAAATTTCATTTAACAGTACAATATAAAAAAAAAACATTGTAATTAGTTAAAATAGTTGAGTATAATTTAGAGAAAAATTTATGCGTACTTAAATCAAAATGATCACATCTTTTCATCTTAGCCAGTTGTTGTATAATGATTAAATAATGCTTGTTTTAACACATTGGCAGTGACATACTTTACTTAAACTCTTTCTCTCTCTTACTGAACATTAACTATACCCTTAACTTAGAGTTTTAAATAAGCTCGCTCTTGATTTTATGACTGTAAATCAACGTACAGAGCCATATGGTTGACAGTACATGACAGTTTTAAGTATTTGAGCCATGTTCCACGGTGATACACTGTCATAAACTGTTAAATTTTCTAATGTTAAAAGTCATATGATTTTCTTAATTCGCCAAATATCTTAATGTCACAAGAGAAGATCAAATTTCTAATTCATAATAATAATTCGATATTGATTATTTATTTCAAATATTGATAATAATATTCTTTAACTATTTAATAAAAATATATATTATGACATACAACTGTAACCATATAATTATACTTTCATCCAACTTTGCTGTAAGATTAATATTAGAAGAACTGTAAAAAAATGTACTAATGATAAAACTTATTTTCCCGAACTAAACAAAACTTGATTTTCTTATCTATAAACTTCAAAAAAAATTATTGAAAATCGTGTTGAAAATACTATTCTTAAAAGAAAAGTTATAATGAGATCAGTTTTAACTCAAATGAAATATAACAAACCAAATGAGTTTCTCTGATAACTATGCAATAGATTCGCTAATAACAATTATTTTCTACCCGTATACAAAATTATTATTAGAAGACATGTAAGCAACAGGAAATATACTGTGACTAGAACTTACTGTTTTCCGAATTAAAAGAAACTTTAATTTCTTATCAATACGCTTCTGAGAGAAATTCAGTAGCATAGAAAATATTTGTCTTCAAACCAAATACTACTGGATTTGAATTCAATTTAAGCGTAGGAGTACAAACCCAATGAGTTTTCCCGTGCATATCATGTAAAATATTTGATCATATGGTCAGCAAAAAAAATTCGGTGTATTTTCTAACCCTAAAAAGGATTCCTACGTTTTTAACGGGATTTTGTGAAACTTGCATGAGATTACCCAAGAAAAAAAATTTCTTGGCATCTTGTAGCGAAACTACAAACTTTTATCAGAAGAAACTTACATCAAAAATTGAATTTTCAGGCTGAAAAGTCGGGTTCCTTCCTATAAAGCTTAAAATAGATTTTATACCCAGAATTTCTTCTTCTCAAAGAATGAATATTCTTTCTTATGTATTCTACACCATATTTCAAGTTTTTTACTCCTTTTAATTTTCGTTTCTTCACTGTACCATAGCCTCTATTTTTATTTTCTTTATATATTATAAAATACTTTAAGGTAAATTTAATACTATTTCTTTGAATTTTCACATAGAGTTATATTTGTTTTTTAGAACAATCCGTCAAATTTATATTTTTTAACTTTACATTATTTTACTCTTTATATTTATTTTCATCTTTATTTTCCTATAAATATAGTACATATAATAAAGCTGGGATAAATTCAGTAATATTAGGTTAAATATAGATACTTCATTTTTGCTCTTGTTATATTATTTCTATGAATTAATGAATATGCATACTTTAAAGGTAAGGATGTATTTGTTTAAACAATTATATATATATATATATATATATATATATATATATATATATATATATATATAATGTTTTAAATTAATGTATATTAGATTTATATTGCTGCTGTATTTTATCTTATACACTTCCTCCTAGTAATTAAAATATAACTTTACAAATAATCTAACGTATCTAATCCATTACCGTATGTGAATACCAAAAGGCGATTAATTATGACAATTACTGATTTTGCTTACTTTACCTACACAGTTAAAATTTCATATAATTTATAAAACTCAGATAATTAATATTAAACTAAGGTATTCATAAGGATAGTTTCTTGCAAAGCATTTTTCCTGTTTTTGTTATTTTAACATATACAGAGTTTAAGTATCATTTAAAAAAAACTAACTGTGTGTGTGTTTGTACAGTTACTAGTCTTTTATTTGTAACTGTTGCATTATTACTTTTAATATGTGAGAAATTGTCAAAAATCAGTATTTAAAAATGATCCATGGATTAAATTTTTCTCTCATTATTAGCATTTTGAAATTCGTATGTTACAACATACAGAAAGTTTAAAAATAATACTAACCGAAATTGTAAGAAATGTTCTCAAAAAACAATTACAATGTAATAAATGCACAAAAAATTGGTGACTTTACAATTAGTTAATTGTTTTTTACAACTGTACCTTATATGTGGTCTTTCATAACAACACAAAGTTAAGGAGAATTTTGTATAAAATGACCTCTCCTCCCTTAAAACATTACTAATTACCATATGTGTGTGTGCATGGAAATAGTACTACACGAAATGCCTCCAGTATAACTTATAACGGTATTCTTGTGATATATTAAGTCTATTTTCAAAACCTTTCATAAAATACATTCTTAACACTGAAAAATTAATTTTTCTACCCACAAGACTATGCTCAGAATTAAGCATTTCTCATAATTTAAGCACTTTTTATTCTTTCGTGCATCAAAAAATATTAAAAACATTACACACATATATTTTCAAGGTAAGACAAGCTTTCTATTAAGACGTCGAAGAAATTCTCCTGACCCTGCAGAAAATCCAAAGCATTCTCTAAGTTAGTATATTCAGCCTACTTAAAAGATACACACAAGATGAATTTTGACAGTGATATATGGACTATGCGAAATTTCCAGAGACACACTTTAAAGAGAAACCATCTTCTGTACAGTAAGATGACAAGCAAATTGAATTGCTGTGAAACGCAAAACACCAGAGTAAAAGAATGACTGGAATGCCAATTATGTCCACCCAGCAACGTGTGATGAGAAGTCAGATAAGTCTTGAATATAATATCGGGAAGAATTATTGATGTAGAGGAGTAGGGTACGGTAACAAAACCACTTTCTTTATTTCGAAAGAATGTTTCATTATTTAAATGTAGCATAGTGAACAAAAAAGCTGTTGAATTTTTAGCAAAGAAAAAAATGCCTTAGAACATTAAAACTCTAGTTATATTTATATTACTTGTTACTTTAATAATTGTTTAACTTTCAGATTTTGAAATATAACACCTTCCATGATATTATCTTGTGTCAATGGAGTATTAAAATTAAATATCAGTAAATAGTATTCATATATCAATTCAAGTTTAAATCTATGCCTCTTAATATTAAATAAAATTCACTTTAAGTAAAATTTAAGTCTTGTGAAAAATATTCGGTATGAGCAATAAAAAATATAAAGCATTTATTTTAAAAGAATTTCTTTAAGAACTAATTCATTAATTAATTCTTTTATAATTAGATCATTCAAAGATATCAAATTTTTTGAATGAATTTTGCCAAAACATAACTATTTATAATGTACAAAATTCCATGAAAAATAGAATTATTTTTTTTTAAATTAAGTAAATGAAATACTAAGAAAATATAAATTTTGAAATATAATAATATTTGAACATTAAATGCAATATTGAGAATATATTTTAAGCTTCTTGTTTTTCTTATAATAGAAATAAATATTATCCTGGAATATTTTTTGTGGTAGAAATAAATGATAAGTATTAAAATACTACATTAAATGATTTAAGGCAATTAATATCCTTAGGTCATCATTTACATATTGAAAACTAACCGTTACACTAAATTTCAGTATTACATTATGCTAAGAAATATTTAATGTGTTCTGAGAATTCATTCTAAATATTGATTAAATTATAGCTAACAAAGTTATTGATAGAATAACTATCTTCAAAATAAAGAAAATAAAGGAAATTGAATTTATTTTCATATATATATATATATACTGAAAATGCGTTTTAAACTCTTTTTGTGAAAAATTCATGCAAATGCTTACAAAAACTTAATGTCTTAGTGTCGCTTTGAGAATCGAAAATGAGATTCGAATGAAAAAATCTTGATGATAAAGAGAAAATATATATATATATATATATATATATTATCAAAGCATATCAATATAACCAGAAAATATATTTTAAAAAGTAACTATCTGGCGTCGTTATTAGTATTAAGGGCCATCGAGACACAATAATAATCAGTCAAATTTCTTGCACTTGTTTATTTGGACTGTACGAACAAGCACTATCAAAATAAATTAACAATGTTGTGTGTTTACTAAATTACATCCTTTATTAAATATTATAATATAGAATTCTACTTATCTTAATAAATCTAAGAGGAGGATTTGATTCAAATGTATCCGAATCCATTAAACTTCCAGAAAAGAGATTCGGTTCTAATATATACTCTCAGAATATCGCTTCAGAGTTACTCAAACCAATATAGTGTGCCTGTCAATATCATTAATTCCTCTATCTCCTTCTATATCTAAACTTCAATATCTCTCAATATTTCGCATTCCTACTCATTATTTGACGTTACATTTTTTTTTATTGATCCAGGGATAAACATTTAGATCACTATGCCGAAATCTGTTTAATAAAATATTTATATAATTAAAAAGAATTCCAATGCGTTTTAAACTCTTTTTGTGAAAAATTCATGCAAATGCTTACAAAAACTTAATGTCTTAGTGTAGCTTTGAGAATCGAAAATGAGATTCGAATGAAAAAATCTTGATGATAAAGAGAAAACATAGTTTGGAAACAATGTATCATAAATTATTTTAAATAACACTCTTACATATAAAAAAATATAAGATAAAAAGATAATTAATATTTAGAAATAAAGTTTTATGTCAATAAATCTATATCTGTCTAATAAATTAGTTATTTAATTGAAAATGCACATTCTAAGAGCATTAAGCTTCTTTTGTGCGAACTTCGTGTCAAATATCTGTGCAGTGCTTGTGTAAGAATTATACACACATTATTGTCATTTCTTAATCTATGGAAAGGACTACAATTTGATAATAACCACAAGTTTAATTCTTGTTATGTACTACATTATTCTTCAAGTCAATCTGTAATACATGCCAAATCGATCGTTACTTAGAAGCCGTGTATTTTGTGGAAAAACTGTATTTTGAGGAATATTTGACATTTTCCCCTCTGGAAACTTTTCTACAGCTTTCACCAACCAAGTTATCGGATTTCTTATGATCCAAAAAAAAAAAATACATTGCTATAGCTGCTAAGGCCTTTAAGGTAAATTCCAGTACTTTATCTTCATCAAAAGTTTCCCATCCTGGAATCCAATAAACATTGTTTACTTTACTTTATTCATTTTTTATTAACAGTTAGGATTAAAATTTCACAAATTACCCAGATCATATAATCTCATCAATATATATATATATTCAATTTTAAGGATTCTGCTTATATACAAATAAAAATTCCAACCAAATTATTTTATTTCAATCAAAGCGGTGTTTTCTTTTAATATTAATTTCCTGCAACAACAATGAACTTTTACCAGTAGACAGGGAGAGGATTTAAATTGAGCCACTAAAGTAGTTTTTAAGTTCCTTTAGAAAGAACTTCTAAAACAAGAATATATATATATAAATAAAAACCATTTTTAAGTTGTTATTATTGCTTATCGTTACTACCTAAAATTGTTATGAATAAATAACAGAGTGTGTCTAAAGTGGTACGGGTTCATTTCTGGAGGAGTATGTCTAAAATTTTAAGTGTAACACATATATGTGAGGGAGTGTTGTTTCTTACGTAACACTGTAAAAGTCTAATAATATTAAAGGCTAATTGTTGTAATCAAAATATTTTCAGAATTATATTCTCAGAAGACAATTTTGTATTTAAGTCTCTTGAAAAAGTAAGTTAACGTTATTTAGAGTAATATGACTGAATAAAATTATTGTATCGAAAATATTTAACGTCCAAAGAAACAGTTGGTTTTTCTTTTCCTGTTCTATTATACCCTTAAATATATTGTGCGTGTGTCTTCATTAGACGGTAAAATTTCCAATGTTCACAAAAAGCATTTGTAATAACATTAAGTATACGACCGAAATAAAGCTCTAATGTTGTTCCAAAGTCATAGAAGGAGAAACAAAAACTGAAGACATTTTAATATCAATTTTATTTCAAAATTAATGTAAATTCGAGCAGCTACATCTCGCTTATTCATATATCGCACTTAAAATGTTGAAGTATATGGCTTTTTTTCATTTTAACGAGTAAAGATTTCGATTTATCTTTACAAATATAGGAGCTGAAAGAGATGACCTACCTTATTTTGGAAAAAATGGATTAATTCGGACGGAAATGGATAATATAATAAAATATATCTTTCCTGTAGGCTATTGTAATTAGAATGTATATTTATATAGAAATGTGTTTCGATAAGAAAATCGTTTCCAGGTTGTATCATATTCTTTATATTATTCAAAGCTAAGATAAGAATTTGATGTCTAATTCTTAAAACATCAATAAATTGTCCAATATTTTTCAAAAGAATGGTTCATCAAGTACTCTAAAATGTATTTTATTTATAACATGGGTGAAAGTTAGTATTCCTGGTTATCCAAGAGCGCGAAGCCATATATACATCCTCATAAAATTGACATAATCTGACCTGGCAATTTCTTGTTGCCACACAAAACGATCTATCAACAGAAAAATCAGCTGCAGATAGTCACATCCCATTCAAATATCAAATCACAAATTTTCTTGATTCTAACAAATCAATATATATATATTTAATTTGCATACAAAGTGAAATAAATGTAAAACATGAATTTAAATCAATTGAGAGACACTGAAATAGTTTAAATTTTGCAATTCTTTTTTATTTTGCTGTTAAGAAGCAGAGAATTTGATAAATAGGATGTTCGAAAATTTAACATTAAAATAGCAAACACACACCCTGTCATAGAGAAAAACATCTGTGTCTTCAAAATTTACGCTATCCATTAGGTTCATATTTTGCATTTTGTGAAATGCAGTTATATTTTGTACAGTGAAGATATATTTTTTTCTTAAAAGCATTTTCATACATTCTAAAAATAGTTCAAAATTTAAATAAAATTTATGGAGAATTTAAATTTTAAAATTTATTAAGCTTTAAATCAGGCCTGGCCAACCCATGGCCGCATGTGGCTCACTCAGTGTCAATCTGCAACTTGTACACCTGGATCATCTAAACAAAAATTTAAATGTCATACTGGACGTATTCACTCTTTAGTACCAAAGAACATTCCACCATAACTCGTTTGTATCTCATTATATTACAATAGAATATAGATATGAGAAAATAAGTATCTTTCAGCGACTCGATATTTGAAAGCAGCAATAGTTTTGAACATCAGAATTTGAATTGGTTTCACAAGAACCAAAATTAAATAGGTTATAAATTTGAATTCATTACGCTTACGCACATTCGCACGCGCGTACAAAACACATTCTCTCTCTCTCTCTCTATCACACACACACACACATATATATATATCCTAAGTGGCCCGCAAAGTCATTTGGTGTGGACTGATTTAAATCTTATTAAATTAAATTTTTGAAATCCTAATTATATTCTGCGTGAAGAATAGTTTTTTATGTTTATAAGCAGTCTTCAGACTTTTAAAGTTATAAATGCAGTAAATTATACGCAAAATGCTCCGAAAGTTAAGTAGATAACATAAACTTAAATGTAACTATTAATTATTAATTCCTTGCACAGTAATTATTTATGTTTATAAATGTATATTTACACACAGATATGCCAATGTTAAAATATGTCTTTTGCTGTTTTTAATTTTAAAAATAATGTTTATATATATATATATATATATATATATATATATATATATATATATATATAAAGGCAACAAATAAGCTCATATAAGATTTCTCAGTTACTTTAGGTTAGGATTGTGTATGAAATAACTCATATCTCGCAAGTAATATTATCACACAAGAAAAAAATCAATCCTGAGCATAGACATCAGAGGGGAAAAAACTGCTAAATCTTCAGCCTTCGATTGATCATCGCGACATGCCATGCATGCCTGGAACTAATATCGCTATACTTTAATTTTCACTCGACCCCCTCCAAGCCTGTGATAAGAGAAATCGAAACCGCTCACAGAAATGTTGAGGTATAACTGCTCTTCACGGCATGAAATATCTCCTTCTGTCAGATATCTACCATTCTAAGAAGGAGACGGCCTAAACTTCAACGAGAAAGATGGGTGACTCGAAATGACGGTAACGATGGCAATAAATACGCGCACCCGATCCTCAGCCACTGGAACCTAAAAGGAAAAGTGTGCCTCGGTTTATAGTTTTCCATCTTTTGCTTCTGGAGCTTCCTACATCTCTTCACCTCCCCTTTTTATTATTTTTGCAATTGAAGAAAGTTGAGATCTTCATTTTGGAACGGGTAGGCATTTAGACTTGCAGACGCCATGCAACAGGCGAGTAATGTCTTCTTTTTATGACTTTTCCTGCATTGCTTATGAGCATAATGGGTCTCGTCTTGCATTGCTTTTGCCGACAAGAGTGCGGAAGAGAAACGGGTTGAGAAAATAATGGATGAAATAGTTATTTAAGAGTGAATTTTGAGAAATAAGAGCAATTATCGATGACGGAATGGCTAATGTAAAGGTCAGCTACGCAATTGGCTGAAGTTTTATAGCTTATCTAATATCGTGCACTGCATTTGTAAATAGAATGGTAGAGGATAAATTAATAGTTTAAAGCAAAAGTAACTAATGGAGGTAAAAGTTATTCTAAAAAGAGATTTTTAGAAAAAGAAAATTTTGCTAAGTAGAAAATATAATCGCGTATTTCCTTAGAGGTGCTTTTTTTTACTTCATAATATAAACAGGAACCCAAATCAAAATATAAAACCCTCCATACATGTTCTAATATTAATATACCAATTTCTCGTATACCTAGAAATCCGCGTAATTTAACCTTTTATAAAGCCGTGGGAAGTATACTTATCACCAATTTCATATATTGAATTGGTGGTAAGTACTTCCTACGGGTAATAAGGATTAATAATACGGGTTAACACGCGAAGGATTAACACACTAAAAATTATTGGATAACACGCGAGATGAAGAAAATATTATTTAATAAATCTTTATAAAGATATTATTTTACAATTTTATTTCTCTGTATGAATTGCAACACAAAAAGAAAAACAAAGCATACAATGAATTTTAAATAGCATTCAATGGGCTGCGGTAAACCTATTTCCCACCTTATGGTTCTTAAAATTAAATTAATTTTACCTTATAAAATAAGTGATTGTTTTTGTCTTAAATTAATCTCAATTCCAAAAATAATTTACTGTACTGTTTCTGGAAAAAATTGCCTTATAAAGATTTAATATATTTTACATTTTTAATACTCATTTCGTTTTAAACAAATGATATAGAAATGAAATCCCAATACATTGAAAAGAATACAAAATTACAAATTGTTTTAATTTGGAAGTCGAATATCTTTCTTATATAACAAATCAAACTTAAATTAACGATGGAGAATTTTGTTTCTAAAAATATTAGTAGTTTCTTCATTTCTTTTATGTTAAGTTTAGACAACACTAAATAGTGTCACAAGTATTTTTTACGAAAAAGAATTTTTAGTTTGTATAATTTCTCTTAAAGTAACTGAGAAGCCTTTGACAAGGAAAAATCATTTGATTTTATGCCATTTTTAATCGATTATCACTTTCTCAAATTAACAGTAATGAAAGTTTACGTCTTAGTACTGAGATATAGTTATGTATACTTATAGATCCGTTTATGTAAAAGGAACCCCTTTAATATTCATAAATAGTTATGTACCAGAAGTTTGTAATCAATAATAGAAAATACATTTATGAGACACGTGCTGATAAATTTTGCATAAAATAAATTGTAAATATAGCTTTAAAAATTTGTGAAGTGCTTATAAATTGCACAAAATTATAATTTCTAAAATTACGTAAGTATCATTTTTAAGACTTAAATTTTATGATTTAAGCTTCTTTTTGTTTTTTGCAAATGTTTTTTATACTTAAAATGTTTGAATTTCTATTATGGAAAAATTGCGTTCATTGTGTATAAAATTGCCTCATTCTATAATGTGCAAGATATTAGTACAATAGTTGAAATAAAAGATGAGGAAAATGAACAAGAATCTTTAACAAAAACATATTTTGTTCTTTTTCAAAAATTCTTCTTCCCTATAGCATGGCACGAGTGCTTTCAATTTTAGAATGTTCCATTCATCAAATTCTCATAAATATATAAGCGTTAAAAACTTAAGCAGGAGAGGAATATTTCAACATTCAATCATAACATTGTTGCAAAGGGCTTTCTGTGACCAGTACAGGGAAATAGCAGCTCATAGAAAGGTGATTCATTTGCAAATATCAGCACCATGACATCAGAGGGGGCGTCATGGCACGCAAATTCGTGGAATGAACGCGTTCATTTCCAAGAGAACGTAAAACGAAGGAATAAGAGTACGTTTCCAGACATTTCTTGCAAGTGAAATTGAAATCTTACGTTGATAGTAATTACAAAGAACCATCAGGATGCATTTACATGAAGTAGAAGGATCAGCAATTTTGAAGAGGGACACAATTCCATGAGTGCTTCAAAACCCAAATTGACAAAAGTGTAGTTTCAAGAGTTCGGAAAGCTTCTCAAATGACATTTACAGCAAAGAGAAAGGTTGGTGGTCGTCGGCCGAGGAAAGCAATGGCAATTGATGACTAGCATATCGTTATGTAGGCAAAAAACGACCATAACTACACATTGAACAAAATTGTTCATCAGTTGCGTATGGCAACCGGTCGACAGGTGTCACAATTAACTGTGTCCAAACATCTGCATAAAGGTGGCCTTTTTGCCCGTCGTCCTGAACTCTGCATACCGTTAACAGCAGTCCATCGGCAGAACCGTTTAAAGTGGTGTCAAGAACACAAAGACTGGACATCTCATCAATGGAATCACGTTCGGTTTATTGATGAGAGTTGTTTCAGTCTGAACAATGATTCTGAGAGCCAGTTGATATGAAGGAACATAGGGACACGGTTTCATTCCACTAATATTAGGGAAAGAGACTTTCGGGGTGGTCCAGGAATACTTGTGTGGGAAGGTATTATGTTTAGTGGATGAAAAGAGCACCACATTTTTGACAGCGGCTAATTTACCGGAAGATAGTTAATACGATGAAATCATCCTTCAACACATGTGTCTATTTCATTGTAACATTGGTCCAGATTTTATTTTTGTGGATGACCATGCCCGTCCACAGGATCTATGATGTCAAGGAGCTTCTAGAAAGTGAGGATATCTGCAGAGAGGTGGACTATCTTACTTCCCTAATTTAATCTCATCGAACATATGCCTTAGAAAGCTGCCTGGCAGCAAGATTGTATCCTTCGTTCTGAATTTTGGGATCGAATATAAGTACATTCAAACGCCAGAAAAAGTTTTATGTGCTCTGTCATTGTATTTGTTGCTAGTTCATTAATACTTTTGCAAGAGTCATTTATGCATTTCTTTTAAAACATCATGCGACTTTAAGAGATAATCAGTTCATCCAGAAGATATATTAACAGCATTAACTAAACACTTCTTTCATATTAAAATGTTTCCACGAGAATTACCCACGTAAAACTTTTAAGCTTAAATCCGCAAAATGCCTGAATAATTCTGTGTATTTCTTCTATTTACAGATTCAAGTTGAACATTACAATAAAGAAATACATTTTTCTTTCTTTTCATCTATGTTTCAGAATTGACCAAAAATAGTTTCAAGCTCAATTTCAGTAGCACATTCTATGCATTTCTTCAAAGAGTTACAATTTTCAGATTCTAATTTTTTTGGTGCAATAAATTTACATTTTTTTGAATAACATTCTTTTCCGACATCTCGCTTAATTTTGCTTATCCATTGCCTTGATTATTTTTCCTTTTACAGAATCGAAGATTGGAGAAACAATATCCTAATCTGAAGAAGATTCTACCACTGTACTTTTTATGTTTCATTAAATACTTGTTTTTCTCCGCAGAATTTCTTCCCCCTCCGATTCTAATGTTTTCATTTTGTTTATATGTAGAGGTTTTATTTCTGTATGAATTTACTTATTATTAAATGAAACAAATATTTTCAATTGTTATAAAATAGTGTTGATTTATTATTTCACTTTACTTGCATCAATCTCTGATTTTAACATGAAATCATTCAATTTTGGAAGAATATGTAACAAGTGGGGTTATCTTCGACACGTGAAATGTACGTCTTTTTTACCCAAAACAAACTTTTAACAAATATATAGTTACATATGCAGCAAAATAAAGCACAAAAGTTTATTCGAACTAATAAAATGTTTTATGAAGAATGATAAAATTATTTACCAAGCGTTTTCTTTACCACTACAACGATAATAAATAAATCCATATTATAGTGTTATATTAAGTGTAGTGTTTAGACTACAACTACGTTACATAGAAGATGGTGAGAAGTGAAGGTCACTTACAAAATTAATAGCAACGTAATTTTTTTATTGGCAAATATTAACTTGAGCAAATATTTGCCAATTTTTAAGATATTAAATATTCACTAGTTTTAATAAAAAATTACACTAAAATAATCTCAAATTATGTGACAAATGATTTTATAAAAATGACTTACGCCACTTTCAAAACAAACGGTCCGTAAAAAAGGATGCTCAAGTAAAAGAAAATGTATTTCGTACGATTTTGTATTTTACATAGTTAGATTGCTGTCACGGTGTTTTAATTTTACAAAATCATGTGTGCTTTAATAATGATCTATTTTGCTAGATTTTTTTTTCAAAAAGTTTAATCAAATGGCAATACACAGTTGTTTACAAAATAAATTCACAAATTTGAAAAGCTATTGTTAGAAAGCTAAAGAGACTAAGCCTTTTAAGAGAATTTAAATTAAAAAGTCTAAAATTTATAAATCAGAAATGTGAACAATATCTGGTCGATAATAAAACTCATACCAAGCCTTTTTCAGCATGTTCCAATTTGAACGGCTGTAGATATTCACGTTTTCAGTTCCTCAGTATGAGTACTTGTAGATAGTAAAGGAAGAAACACTTAAACTTTTAAATTGCTTCAAAAAAAAAAAAAAAGATTGATAGATCGTTAAATCAGTGGTTTTTGTTTCTACCGATTTTAAGATCAAAATCGCCATCTTCTTTTCCACCTAACCAATATAACGTACCACTTGATAGTGTTCGTGTTTCTGGTGATCGTCACATTGAACATTAATAATTATGTGGACTATAAAATTTCATTTTTAATTATATTTGTCCAAAATCGATGTAACCTCTTTAGTTTCTTAATTATAGTTCTTCACAGTTGGGATATTTTTTGTAAAAACCCTCTATTTTGGTGTACCATTTTAGAATGACGACTTTCTCTATTTTTGAACGACATGATTTTCTTCTGTGATACTTTTAAAATTATATGGTAAGATAGGCATCTTCTCAAAATTATATATTCATACTGTTACTCTCTCTTATTTACAACTATTTTGAGACAATGTGTTGTAGAAAACCATGCTTTATATATATTATTTTTCGGTTATCATAAGAGATAGAAATTTTTTGTTAGTTTCTGAAACAATACTGCTTTTCATATCGTAATCTGTTTTTATTTCGTTTCATGTTTAAAAAGTTTGCAAGTAAATTTTTTTGAAAAAGAGTTTAATTTCATAAGAAAATTAGATTTTCCATTAAAGTTGTTAAAAGTGGCATGAATTATTCAACGTTAGATGGAACTACTCTTGTTTTTTTCACTTTATTCACTTAAACCGGGATCGGAATGTTTACAGATGTTTAGTAGCTAATCCTACATTTACAACTACATTGCATACAATTAAATCTGTTTTTACAGAGAAGAATAAATGAAAAATGTATGAAAATTTATTGGAAAACAAATGGAAAACTTATGAAAATTTCAAAAAAAGATGCATAATAAAGGTGGAGAACTGTTATGTTAATAACAGATCTCCACCTTTGCAAAAGGTATCAAAACTGTTATGTTAATGTTAATAAAAGATGTCTCCTATAATCCATCCATCTCTGTTTTATATGCATTTATGGGGTTGAATGAACTTACAATACCAATACATGTACATGGCGTTCCATTTCAGAATTAAATCTTCATTTCTTTGAAACAGCGCTTTCTAGAGCTGTAAGGGTGCTACTGGGGGAGGTATATCATAATTTACAAGTCCTGTTTAAGTGATGAAAGCGACACCCGAGATTGTACCTCAATAACGTAATTTCTACTCTTGACCGAGTGAGAAATCTGCGGTTCAATGACATTTAATATGCAGCAAGCATTTGCCATTGGCAAGTATTTGATTGAATCAAGACTCGAGATCGAGATTGAAACTTAACATCACCACCAGAGAAGTAACCGCTGATCTACCACATTTTGAATTATTCCAAATACATACATACATATATACATTCCCGCACACACACACACACATATATATATATATATATATATATATATATATAATTATTATCTGCTACCCATTTATATTTTTACCACTATAAATCTTAGTTTTTATTGCTCACTTTTTACCAAAACATTTTAAATTCAATACTTAACACTGCATGGAAACAGATCTTTAAGATCAATTTTGGAGTTACGAATTTTATTTTAGTTTTAAATTTATTTAAATAAATATATTTATTTATTATATTAATTTTTAAGCACAATTTAGAATATATATTTCATATTTATTTTTCTCGGTGCTAATTTATTCATTATTGTTAAAATTAGCATGATAAGTAAAGCTAAGTAAATGTGACCTTCGTTTAGTGAAATCTATCAATCAAATATAATTTGGTAGTAAAAAGTATTCACGTGCATTGGTTGTGTTATTAAAGAAGATCACATGGCTTGAAATAGGTAAGGATCGTTTCACTGTATTGAAGTTACATGCTTTTGATAAAGAGCTTACATATTTATAGACTATTTCTGAAGAATTATTTAAATGCGTCTAGGTGTAATTTGGTTCCAATTACTTATACTTTCTTTTTATTTCTGAGTATAAATTACTTTATTGAATAAGTTTTTTTCTTTTATTAGGTCTTTTACTATTTTGTAATAATTTGCTGAAGTGCGTTGTTTAATCCGCATGATACATGTATAAACACACTTTTCTAGCTACAGCCATTTTGAGCAGCTTTATCTCCATTTCTGACTTATCAATAATAATTTGCATTTTTTTTTTTTGTTTTATGCATTGTAGATTTTGCTGTCATTTTCTCTATTAAAACCATTGTAATTATTAACGAAAGAAAATTATATATTTCTAAATCTAATTGTATTATGCAGAGTAAATATAATTAGATTTTATATTACTATAAATGAGTATTTTAATTATTATTTATATGTTTATTAGTTTCCTTGTGATTTTGTTTAATATTTTTCTTGTAGCAGTTTAAAGAAATTATGCGTTATAATTATATTAAGTTTACGTATCAATTAATAATAGTACTTTTTTCAAGATTTTATTTTTCTTTTAAATTTTATATATCTGTAGTTTAATAATCTATTATTTCATATAAATGATTATTTCGTATTCTTTTAACACTATTGATTATGTTTTACTTATACACTATGCATATATACATACAATCACGCTCACAAATATAGATATATAGTTCATTCATTTAAGAGATATCCATTTACCTATTTCCTTTTCCCTTATTAATGATTCAAAAAAATGAATGGCCTAAAACTAACTTAACACTTAACCAAGTAATCATATTATGCTGCATTCATTAAAAAGAGACTAGTGTAATAATATTTAGTTATGAACTTGTATTTGCGATTATTTATTTGGTTCCATTTTTAAAAATACTTTTACTTGACTATCATCGTGTACTGTTCGCTCTTTGTAAGCATTATAAATGTGATGAAATACTTAACAATCGTACTATGCGAAGTACAATCTACGAAATGTCTACCTAAAAGAGCAATCAGTAAAATGTGTGTAGTAAAATTTCAAAACTTAAGCACTTAACACTAAATATTGAATTGGAAATTACTTATATATCAAAATTCCAATTCATAATTTTAATAACATTACGATAACGATTGAAAAGTTACTTGTGTTTGAAGACATATGGCTTTTCTAGGGCGAGTTGTTGATTATCATTGGATGCTATAATCAGTTATAAGGTGCCAAAATATATTTTACACTGATTCATATATGTTAACTTTGATTGGTGCTCCGATGGATTCGCAATTTCGCGTCGAGTTTGCACTCTCGATGAAACCTAAATTCATCGTTATTCACCAGAATTAAAGCAATAATTGAAACAAAGAATTATTTCCGATGAATCTGGTCAAAAGGTGTGAATACAATCCCATCGGCTTAAAAAGTTGAGGCAATTTTTTTTAGATGCGAAAGTCGCCATATTCATAGACTTCTAATTAAAGTATTAGCAATCATTGAACAGTTCTACAATGAGTTAATTCATTCCTAACATTCCATTTTTCATTCCTAACGCAAGCCCTTTTTCAACTATCCCCATATATTCATATCTTATAGAGCGCATAATCTTTTGAACTTAGAAAAGGTTCCTTCAGAAGTATAATACATCTGTTGAATTTTCAGCGGATATTTGAGAAGTGGGTAGTAATAACTTATCCAAATAAAATTAGGTCTCGTTAGAAAAACAAAAATTATAGTTAATAATGTATTATAGTTAAGAAAATTATACTTAATAATTATAATGATGGTGCGTATAAGAGTATCTATGTTCAGCCTTTTCAGATTTTGCTACAAGTCTGTTTTAAATTTAGTAATATTTTATCAAATAAATTATATAACGATATTTGATATATTGAAAAGTAGAAGTGTTGATAACATTTATTTTATTTAACCAGTTAAGTCTCAAATGAGGAGTGGAATCAGGAGAACCTGATTTTACTATTTAAATTTCAAAAATGTTGTCTCAGTTGCTTTAGAAATTAGTTAAAAGTAAACCTTTTAATTTAATGATATCTGCATGCAAATCTTATTCTGCAACTATCTTATTTCTTTCTTCATCGAAAGAGGTTTGGAAACTTTTGTGATTAAATTGTTTTATAAAAAAGATTTGATTTATCTTCATCGTAAGAACGAAATCTTTTTAAGTGAAAGAAGAAATAAATTATTACTCGTACATTACAAACATAACCACTTCTATTACACATTCATAATTTTAAAAGAGAAAGTATTGTAGAAGTCAAAATAAATTTCCGCATTCTTTCTAATTAAAGGATTGATTGAAATATATTTCCTTATTTGCATAATATTTGGAAATTAAGTTTTAAGATAATTCTCAAAAATTATTATTCTTTTTTAAGGGATGAGTTACAAGATTTATTAAAAGTTCTCTGATTTATGCATAAGGTAGTTTCAATGTTTTCTTAGATATTCAACTTTTTTCTTCACATTATTTTTCAAAGTTCTGCGGATAATTTTACTCTTAAGTAAGAAGATTTCTTTTAGATATCATTTTTTAAGAAAAAGTCAATATTATTTTAATATTAAAAAGCAGACCAATTCTTCTAATTGAATTTTCTTCCTTTTGTATAAACTATACTTTCCATCATTTATTATAAGACAGTTCATTTTCATGACTAGGTACCAATTCCCATTCTTCAAGGTTTTAATATAAATTACATGTGATTTCATTCTGCTCTTTAAATGTTTTCTGTGCCTTAAAATTATGTTCTGAAGAGTAACTCCCTTCTCTATTTATAATAATTTGTTGGACGGCTATATATGTAATTTAAAATACTGTAGTTAAAAGTAAGTTTTTTTTTTAATTATATTTATAATAAGATATTAAAAGTGGATTCAATGTTTACATTTCTTTCAATTTCTGAAATTAAAAAAAACGTGTTCTATTTATTTACTTAAGAATAATTTTGAATTGACCTCTGATTATTTTATTCTTCCTAATCTTCATTATTATTCAATCACGTAATTCTTGTTTACGTAAAGGAGAAGCTAATTTTTGCTTTCTCTTAATTCAATTTTTTACTAAATATCGAAGAAAATACTTGCATTTTAAAATTTTATTTTGTATTTTTGTAAAAAATTTTTTATTGCAATTATTCGAAAGAAGTAATTTCAATAATTACTTACTGTACTAAATTTGGGTAAACATTAATTTATCCAATTCAAAGTTAAGTGCGTAAAACCAATTTTGTTGTGTATTTTATTGCTTTGTATCAATGTTTAATTAGAATTAGTCTAGACATTAATGAACTCTGTACCACGAAGTAATTACCACATAAAAAAATCAGAGTTTATGCTTAACAATTCAAAATTCCATGATAATCGAAGCAAAAAACACACAAGTGTATTACTGATTCTTATCTCTCTAATGTATTATATACCAAACGTTAATATATTTTTAAACATATCATCAGCATTTACCATTCTTGTAAGAAAATAAGTTGTGTAATTCGATTACAAATATAAATAATTAGAAAAATTGCGCAAAAACTTTATTTTATGTATTAATATTTTAAAAACTATTCCATTCTGTTATAAAATGGGAAGCTTATCCGTATTGAATTGATTGAAGTGTTAGTATTTGCTTATCTCAAGTATTCATTGAAATGTCATTCTGTGCGGAATGAAAGGTGATATGGAAATCCTATACCTCTTCTCACGCATTTGAGTGTATATCTAGTCAATTATGTGATAATGCGTTGTATTTCTGATTGGATTTGCATTAAAATTAGAGACACTTTCAACGAGAGTCCCATTCCAAGTAGTATTGCAAATAATACGATATGTATATTCAAAACGTTCAAGACTGCTTCGATGTCTATTATATTTCCATTACTTGGATATCCAAATATGTTCTTGAAAATGGTAGTATGTATATGAATAAATTGCATACATAATTTCTAATTTCAGTATGTGTAATGAGATAAGATAATGTTATTTTCCAAGAGTGCATTTTATCATTTTTTTTTTCTTTTTTTGTTTTTCAAAATTTCTAGAATCAATAGGCATGAGAAATGAAGTAAATAGTTTATTATTGTGGAATAAGATTAATGCGTAATTATTTAAAATAATAATATTTAATTTTATTTAAATTTTAAGCTATTATGTGACAGAATTTAAGTCTAATTTAGTTTCGTGTCTATAACGTTTCAAATTTAAAAATGATTAAATGATTCCATTACATGATTTTTTCAATAAATGCCATTTTTCTTAAAAAATACTTTTGAAACTAATATATGTAATTACTTATGTTCAAAAGTTTAATCTTGAAATTGATGCTTATACAATGAATTGTAATAAAATATGTCATGTTTGGTTCTGAATACACAACAGGATCAATTTTGAATGAGAATTTTTCTACTTCTTTGAATAGGAACTTTATTCGTATTATGTAATTTTGTTATAAAAGGAAGTTTGCTGTCATTTACTTTAACCACTTTGATTGAGACAAGATCGAGACTAATTTCGATAAAAATTACTATGTGTATTTCTGAATTCTATAGAAAGTTTCATGTAGTTGATTTTCAAATTATTGTATCGAATTGTGTGTAGGTCAGGAGGGTAAGTCAAATATCATAATTTTAACTCGAAGATGAGTTGAAATCACGTGATGTATTGTTAGTAGTCCGTTGCAGATTTTTTGCTCAAGTGCGACGATAATTCTTTAATTTAAAACAATCATAACTTCATTAAGAAGTAAATTTAATTTAAAAAAAATATTGAAATAATGCTCTACGCTTCTTGTTAAAAATGATAAATGATATATTAATTTGATTTTTTAAGTACAAAAAGGTGAAAAATTTATTATCTCTTCTCTTGCGAGCCAACTATAACAAGAATAAAAAATCACAAACAATAGCAACGAAGGTAGAAGTTTAATTAGCTCACTCATGCATAAATTCGGATTCATTTTTAAGAGGAAAAGAGGAATTTCTTTCTAAACAATTTATAATTAACAATCGGACTTTTTTTGTTAAAAAAAGATAACTCTTCAAGAACATTAAGGTTCTTTAATGAGGTATTTAAAATACAAAAACTCCTATCGATTTTTATAAGAATATTAAATAGAAAAAATGGAGGAAATATATCACTTTCGGAGAAATACCTTTGCGTTTCTTCTGTTCATCTAAATTAACATAATTTAGTATTTAATATTTTACCTTTTCTGAGAATTCGATGTGAACAAATATGAAAGAGTGATATTTTTATTTGATGAATTTGCATTAATTTTAATTTTTATTAATAAGTTAATAATTTTATTAATATTTTTTAATAATAAATTAAAAAAAGTTTTAATTAAATGTGAAGAACTCATATGAATGCTTGTGTGTGAAAGCGTTATTAAATGTTATCTAACATATTTAAAATCAAGTGTTAACATTTATTTTTTTTATATTAAAGAATCAAGTAATTTTATTCTTTTAGATAAAACTTAGATTTGCATAAAGAAATTTAAATTATCTTTTCAAACGTTATCGTACATTGATGGCAAATTAAACCTAGGGTATTTACTTCCTTAAGCTTCGTATATTGATAGCAAATTAAGTTCGGTGCTTCTAATTGCACTTTGATTTAAAACACGTTTTATTCATTGGAAAACTTGTTCCAAGTTGAATTCGGTCCAACCTAATTCAAAATAAATCAAATTACTTTATAAGATTGGGATCATGTCTTAGGATAGCTTGATCTTTCTGAACAGTAACATTTCTCCAAGTAATTATGTATTTAAATTAAACTTGAATTAAGATAGTTGATTGTTAAATTAATAAAAAGTAAATTATTTTGGTTTGATGTAACTTTCTATACTTTAAATTAGAGATAAAATGTACCTTTCTTAAAACGCTGTAAGCTTTAATATCTAGGAATATATAGATATATGGATTGAAATTTAATTATTAAAAAAAATTTATATACCTATTAAATTTCATATTTATTTTCTACATTTATTTTAAAAAAACAGTTTTTTCTAAAAAATAGTTTTCTGATATATATATATATATATATATCAATGAGATTTTATACTTACTATTCTGTTCTTATTGAACATTTAAGAACAAAATATTAATGCTATGTTTATATTTCTGTGCAGAACCTTCTCAGACGAATATCAATGCATTTTAAAAATAAAATAATGAAAAATTGATCTCTACATGAAATTTAAAATGTTTTACAAGTTTTGCTTTGAAAATTATTTTGAGTCTTTGCATGATTTTTGTCATATTAATTTTAAAATGCATTCAATTTTTTCTGATTTCATCAAATTTAGTTATCTGAGTCAAATTTTAAAAGAGAATTGAAACTATATTTATATATTTCAAAAAAGGATAAGTATTGTTTTCTAACCATGTATCATTCAACATAATTGTTATTTTCATTGGTAAAATGTAGCAACTGTATCGAATAACAGCTTTAAAATTAATTTAATTATCTTCTCACAACGTAAAGGTAAACGTTTATTGAAACGGCATGTTATGAATATGGCTCTTAAGATTTAAAATACAAAAAAAAAAAAAAAACAAAAACAAAAAAAAAACTACATAAACTATATATATTAATTTATATCAAATTATATAAGTGATAAATGAAGTAATTGTATTTCCTCGGTTTTTAAGAGCAATTTTAAAATAAAATAGACTTGATGAAGAGACTAGAATTTGTTGCATAAAAATGTGTACATGTTTTTAATTTTTTTAGAAAATAATATCTTACTGTTGTTGAAGAGGAAATGGAAAAGTTTCATTTTTTTACGAAAAATATTTTTTAAAAAATAGAAAATATATGATATTTGCCGAAATTATTATTTCAGTTTATCTAGAATTTACCTGCTATTTGAATGATTTTCTTAAGAAAATATTATTTAGTTGAAGTATTTATCTTCTTAAAAATAGAATTCAAGTACATTTACGAAAAAAAATAAGTTAATAATCATGTTTTCATGAATTTTTATTAATAAAACATTTTTACGGAACTAACTCCCTTTAAACAAAAATATTCTTTTTTTTTTATAAAAAACGCAGATAAACAGCATATGAATTTTTTCTATCCCTCAAAATTTGCGAAAGTTATACGCTTTTGTTGTAAGCCTTTTGTGATACAAATCTTCAATAATCATTAATTTTGTTTTCTCGAACTCTATTTTCTTTCATTTTTATTTAAAAAGTTTTCAAATATTTATTACAAATGATTTAGAATCGAAATATGAGTCTGACTTTTCTTTTCCTTATCAACTCATTTTCTGCTTCTTCGCATCCGATTGGAAAAATTATAAAATTTAATTCAATTTATTCATTCCTCAGATATTTCATTAAATTTTTTATCCATCTTTCATATTTCACAAACAACATAAGTTCCCGTCTAAGAAGAAATAAAAGTGGCAGAGCATGAATGAATAAGAATTTTCTTTACGGACAGAATGAAAACCTAAATTACAACGCATCAAATAAGCAAAGGCAAAAATAGAACCACCCGCCAAGATCTTTATTGAAAAACATTTCATAAAAGAAAACTCTTGGGGCAGAATAAAGTTCTAGAACGTAGAGATGGAAGGAGAGCGCAAACCCAACTTGTCTGTGTTGACTGAAGTGACTTCTAAGACCACAAAGAATTTTGAAAGTGTTCAACATGGCAGTTCAACAAAAGAGTTGCGTTAGAAAAGAAATGTGTCTTGAAAAAGAATTTTTTAACAGCCTTCATACTTTTATCATTATTATTTGCTCACCTGAGATGTATACATGATATACAAAAAATATTGCTTAGTAATAACTGAAAACTAAAAAATTATGTCCTATTAATAATATATAAATTAAACATTTTTGCTTACAATATATAAACACACTGTCATTCTCGAAAAAACAGGAATTATTGCACATCGAAACTAAAACTAATTTTAGCTAAAAGTAACTAAAGCATATTTAAAATCTGCTGATATTAAATTCTTTCTGAATGTTTGATTTTTTATTAACGTCTCAATTACAAGCAATACGAGGGCTAAGGGTGACGATCCTCGTAATTTTTAACATTGTTCAGGAGACGACAATGATACCAGAGATGACTCCTTCTTCTCCACACTTCCTCACCACACGAAATGGAGGATTAGGAACCTCTACATATTTAATGTTCTTCATTTATAAAGCATTTTTTATCACACAAACACAAATAATGTTTACAAGATTTTGAAACACTCGGACCATTTCGTTAAAACTGCACGATGCTCTTTGTAACTATACGTACTATTTGTTAATACATTTTTTCCAGTTAAATATTTTAAAGTTGACATGTTTAATAGGAATTAATTTTCTAAACAACAGCATACTTCCCATTAATATTTATTACATCTTTAAGAAACGTTAATTTAATATTTTGAAAGGAACAGTGATCAACTATCGCAAGTATACGCTGCGCACAATTGCGTTAATCCAGTGTGCGATCTCCCATTTGAGCAAGGCTTAAATAATAAAAAACATCAACTAATTACATCAGTATTCCAATTTCGATGCTAAAAATTAAAAATATTCATTAAGGTGGTTGAGACGTCTTCAACAAGAATCTTATCCAAGTCTAAACAATTGCTCCCTTTTTATTCCTATATTCTCATAAATATTACTACCTATAGAATCAGCAAAGGACCATCTCTATTTTACCAACAAAACCAAAAAATGCCAAACTTGAAGAGCTTGAAAAATGGAATAATCTCATTTCATACTGCCCAAAGATTCTTATTGTTCATAACGAGATTTTATTCCATGATTGTCTAGTTTCAGAATAAAGAGTTTAAATAATATAGATACCCTTCTTATTCAGTCATTATGTGGCCGTATAATTTCTTTAATAATCAAACGGTCCAAAACATTAAATGAAGTACTTGTACAGTATGGTTTATGTTGTGGAGTATCAGTTTACAATATGGTTCCGTTTAAATGTTCTAGAATATTTATTTTTTAATATCATTTCTACAAATTGATTTTTAGTTTACACTTTTAAATTTTCTTTGTGTGTGTTTATATGTGTTCTAGAACGTTTAGGTTTTGTCATAATTTCTAGAAAATAAATTTTTGTTTTTCACTCATTTTATGAATCGACTATCTTTGCACACTATAAATTACAGGAAATGCTTGTAAAAATGCTCAAATCTAAATGATTTTCTGTTGATTCAAAAATAGCGAAAACTATCATTGCTTGGTTTACTAACTGCTGAAATATGTGGTCATCTTAATGCTTTCCGGTGTTTCTGCTCGATGACAGTCACTAACAGAATCTCCCAATATCCAGGCGATGCAATTTAAAGAGAGTTTTATGCCTCCTTGATATGCTTTTTTGGTATTATTTACTAAAGGAATTCCTAGAAATTATTTTTGGCAATCCAGCTGGAATTATTAGTTCAGTTTTTTGCAAAATGAATTATTTTGTACTTAATTTAGAAATATTTTCGAATGAAATTTTATCCTATAAGTGAAATTAATGATAATCTGCATTAGAAATAAATAATTTTGTTCTGTATATTATGGAATGGAATAGTATTAATTTTTCTATAAATATGATGCAATAAATATTTGGAATAAAAAATATTCTGCAAAAAGTTGGAAATAAATTTAAAACATCACTGTAAATTATTAGCAACATTATTCGAATTTTCAGAACTTTAAGACTATGTAACTAAAAGCAGCTATTAGCTGAAAATTGATTAATTTAAAACTTGTTTAACCTTTCTCTTCTATACCATCATGTAATTATTTTCAAACCTTTACAATCAGAATTGTAATATACCTTTTTTTACTTAAGAGTAACATAAATTCATAAGAGTATATTACATTTCTGAAGAACCATATTAACGTTCGAACCTAAATCTGAAATCCGTTATCAAATACATCTGTTTTAAAACGACTTAATCTTCTGAGTACAGTTAGATTCCTACAATTGTGAAAAACAAAAATATTGTCCTCCAGAAATCCGCAAATCCAAGTGTGACTTTGCTCTTGCGAAATTTTTAAAGAACATTTCATTACTGTATCAAAAAAAAAAAAAAAACTGTAAAATTTTAACCTTAATTTTAAACCACTGCGAATAACATTTCTTATAAGTTTTAAAATATGTTTTAGGAATAAGTTTGAAACCCAAAAGAAGGAGTGTATTTAAAAATAGAATTGTTCCCTCTAAAAATGTGTTTTATAATGTTGATAAGAAAAGATTTTCCTCCCATTGAAATATAGTAAAATGTTGTTATATTGGGAAATATTTAAAATAATATCCCACAAAACTGAATCTTTCCTGGACACCATTGCATTTAGAAAATAGCTTAATTCATTCTATTTTAGGCTACGATATTTATTTTTTTAATGAGTTTTCTTATATAATATTTTTGGAGACAATTATTGGTCATATTGTCGTTTAAGATACATTATATTTTTATTGTATATTATTTGTAACGCTTTATGGCAACAGTGAACAACGCTGCAAAGTTTTGTAGTTCGTCATCATCTTCAAAAGAGAAATGTACTCGTAAGTTTTGATATAACGATGGTGAGATGAATATCTCATAGCATTCTTCCTGTCCAATTTAATGTAATGTGGAATTCTAAACAAACTTTAAGTTGATCGGCAATTAATTGAACATTTTTTTTTTTTTTTTTTTTTTTTTTTTTTGATTTTAAACATATTCCAACCTAGCAACGAGCAAATATATTTCGTACTTTGTCCACTGTTGCCGTAAAATGTAACAAAATCTTTTAAAATAAACAAAATATATAATTTGCCAATTAATAGCACTTAGTTTCAATAATTATATATATAAAAATATTATCTAAGCGAATAAGTTACTTAAAAATAAAAAACGAGAAATAAACGTCTTCCAAAAAATAGGACGAATTAAACTATCCAAAACTTGAAATATGGTAGAATTTAAAGAAGATTCAATTAATTTTTTCTGATACGAACCCAAACTTGCTGTTAATATCATCTAATAAATAATTTTATAATGCAAAAATTTAGATATGTAAATATAAAATTCATTTTTAATACGATAAACATGTGTTCACCTTCAAGTTAGAGAATCACATGGATTCATAAACAAAATACAATGTTACTAATGTTTCATCTCTTAAACTAAAACGAATTCAGCATAAATATCTTTCCAGTTTTGTATTTTAAAATGTCATCTACTCAGTAAAAAATCAATGCTTTCTGTAAGTGAATCTCAAAAACATGAAACATTGCATGTCATTTATAGAAAAAGGGATATAAAATGCCCCGCTTCGTAAAATAACAGAGGGCATTGGTCTATCCCCCACAAGCGCCCAGAAAACGCTGTATAGAAAAAAGAGGTATCTAGACTTCCCAATGCAATTATTTATTGCTTCTCCTCTCACTGTGTCAATGCCATATGGATCATAAGAAATTCTACCATTCATTTTTGTTTTTGTAGCAGCTGTCCCAAGGACCTGGATGAAATCCAAGTCTAAGATCTCATTCAGAACATAGTGAAGTCAAAATTTAGCTTCTGAAATGTTTATGGCAGACGCCCTTTGTCATTTATCGAGGCTGAAATGATGTCGTATCTTTGTTTCTGCGATGATAATAAGAGACGTTACAATTTTACTACCCAGTTGGGGTTACCGCTTTACGCAAAAACTGCCTCATTAAGCTTGCCTTAACCAGTAGGTATAATAAAATTATGCCTCTAGAACTCTTCCAGTGGGTTCTTTTTATAGTTTCTTGAGTATGCAGCCATCATGAAAATATTTCCTAAGTATCTGTTTTTGGATCATGCAAGTTAGTGAAATGTTATGAGAAGAATATTCTCATTTGCTCTTTTCTTCCTGATGCACTAATTTTTCTTTTTCGTTTTTAAGGAACAACTACGACTTATTTATGTATTTAAATTTTTATAATGATAAATTTCTATATTTCATTAATTTTCCCAGGTGTTAGGAATAGATTCGCATATATAGATTTATTTTATTTTTTTATTTTACGGCAATAGAAGTTAAGTATTTTAATGTATATTTAATTTAGTAATTTGTCGTTTGCTTTAATTCTAACAATTTTCACAATTGTATAGCATATAATTTAACAGTTTAATGATAATTTAATGCCTAGTTCAATGTTTATATCATTTGCTTTAATTTCGATTTTTTAATATTAATTTGATTTTTTTATCACAAAATCGCTATCTCTAATCCTTTCCGTTGTCAGAAATTGATATCATTTTTGCCCATTTGATTGATTAGATGTTTATTCTAAAATAATAAAGATCAGTTCTGTCGGAAAGTTGAACAGCTTAATATTTTTGAATTTTAAACTGATACATTTTTTATAAATAATCAACTTCGTTATAATAATTTTTATGTTAATAATCAATACATTTTGGAAGTTTTTAATTGAAAGCTACTGCCCTTGAATTTAACGTTTGGATTTTTATTTACTGGCTTGCGTTAACAAGTTTTCCATGCAGAAACCAAGAAATTAGATGATTTCTTTTTACACTTAATAACAGGTGTTTGGATGCCTTCAGCCTTTTAATTTTGGTAGAAAATTATTTTTAATCATTCAATATATTTCTAACTTAGTGACTTTAAGTTATTCAAATTACGATATAAGGGTAAATTTATTTAAATTAACATCTTGTAATTTTTTCGTCACTCTCGCCATACTTCATTAGAAAAAAATTTCATTTAATATACAGATAATGTAAGAGATTCCAAAATAAGAAAAGTTTTATTTCGTATAGAATCTTCAAATATTAATAAAATTATTTGTGGTTAAAATACTTATATCCATTTATAATAGCTTGACATTATAATGTAATAAATGGTTAGTTAAAATGCACTTTTTACATCAACGTAATTACTGATATATAAAGCATTATAGTGTAAGAGAAGAAGTAAAGGATACACATTGTATGTCATAAATAAGCGATTTTAACTAGACCGAGTAACAATAAAAAGTACTGGTTTCTTTACTAATTTCTTAAGTTTTTCAATTAGAAAAAAAGTTTCCCCAATTAGAATCATATTCTCTAGCTTTAAATAAAGTGTAACCTTAAAAGCCTCATCTCCGAAATTTGAATTCAAACACGACTTTTGAAAAATTTTGAAGTTTTTAAAAAATATGCGATACTTTTGATTCTGATACACTCTCTCCAAAATGTTCTTCATCCATTGTGCTGATTTTTACGCAATTTATACATTCTCCTATTCAGTAAATATAAGTTTTTCAAATAAACGCATACATAGCTTAGGTGATGGCAGGTTCAAAATTTAAAAACCTTGACATTTTATTAAATTCAAGTTTTGAAAGTGTAATTCTGTTTAAAGTATAGAATGTTATGTTAGTAAGTACTCTTTAATTTCTTAATATTATTAATGCAATGGATTTAATACAAGATGTACTTAATATTTAGTAAGCGACTTACAATTGTAAATAAAACTAATGAAATTTAACTGTTCATAGATATTAAATCATCAGCATAAATTTGATTTTCTTTACATAAATAGGCACATAAATATATAGATATATCGACATTAAATTATGACTCTCATTGCTTTTAAGTGTAGTAATTTTAAAGCTGGAAGAGGCATCTAAACGTGTCATAAAATAAGCTCAATTAAACCTTGTCGAAAACGTCTCAGTTATCGTAAAGGCATAATTAAAATTCTTCTGAAATATAATGACCAAATCACAGGATAATAGATGAATTTCAATTTTTCTTACTCCAAAACCTTACGGATTATAATTTTAGAAATGCTTTAAACCTCTTACCTTGGATATTTTCTTTTTCTTCGTAATAAAATCTCGTGCAAATTTATTTATTCAAAATATGTGAAACAAAAAAGAAACATGAAATAAAAATTTTAAGCAATTTAAGTAAAAAGCAACAAATGTATTGCATCTTGCAAATTGTACGAGATATGTGTTTATCACTTTTGGAAACTTTTAAGCATATTCTACTTATTGTAATGTTACAATAAATATATTTAATTAGCGAGGTCCATAAGTCAGAGCCCACGGTTGAGAGTTAATCAAACAGTTGCAATTTTTCTTATTTTATAATATTTATTTAGAATTTAATTGAGTATTTTAATTTAAAGCAAAATGATACCAAAATGAATCCGTAGTTCAATAGCTTAATTTTTATTAGTGACAGCTAAAATTAGTTAAAGGAAATGTTTTAAAATATACCGATCCAGAAAAAAACCTATCTGTGACCGGTTTTGAATGAAAACGTTCAACATAAAATAACTGGTATTGTGATTTAGCTTATTATGTGTTAGAATATAATTACAAAAAGAGAAATACAAAAATGTAATTACCAATTAGCTCCACATCCATAATATTTTAAACTTGTCTGACTTGATGGGAGGAAACCTACCAGCCGCAAGTTTGTTTTATTTCACAAAATTAGCTTTTCATAATATGTAAATTTTTTAATCCAGAAATATTACATTGCATTTTATGCTTAATTTTGTTTAAAAGTACTTTTAAGGAACTTTTACCATATTTTAAACAAATTTTCCCGTATATTATCAAGGTTTGGCTCTTGTGTCATAAACTCACTATCACTTACTCACTCATACAGATCTTCGGAAACTTTGTTTCCATTAATTTTATTCGTGTGGCTATAAATATAGGGTTGTTACTGGCAAAATAGTTAGTCTCCTGCAAATAAATTGTTTTTAAAAATTCAATTAAATTTGTATCAAAATTAAATAAATTATTCATATAATATTTGATCGCTAGCACACAGGTAAATTTAATCAGACCTTGAAAAGGAATTCTTCATTTTCTATTAAATGTGAAAATTTAATTATTCTATTATTCTTAAGCGAAATTAAGCCTTCATAAAATAATTTTCTTGATTTTCTTTCTGTGCCATGTATGAAGTTTGAAATAAGTAACAATTGGCTTCATTTCTTATTACAGAGTATTATTTTACAGACTAATGGAATTTCTCTTTTCTATTAGAATAAAGAATTGAGAATTTGTACACTTAATTTTAAAATTGTTAAAGAAATGAATGTCATTATATGATTTCAACATATTTTTGCTTACTTGTTTATATGGATGAATAACAATTAGAAGTCATAATTACAGTACTCGTATAGTAAAAAAAAATCACTCAATCTTAATTTTAAAATTATTTAATTTTATAATTAGTTTATGTAAGTACTGAAAGCGTCACTTCCCACTACATTTCCTGCATCTCATTAATGTTAAAAGAACCACCTATAAGGAACATTTTTAAAAGAACTAACTGGTCACACAATCATCAATTTTTGTGTAAATTTATTTCAGTTATTATTTTAATTAAGTTTAGAATAAAGTAATAATCAAGTATTTTGGATATTCATGAACTGGTTCTCAAGTAAACCATGATTCTTATTTTTTAGAATGCTAACAATCACTAACAAGTATGTGATATAAAAATTTTAGATTTGTATAAAATCGCTTCGAAACAATTCTTCGGGTGTAAATTCAGCCTTAAAATAGCAGCATAAACATATGCGGGAAAAATTTATGGGCATTTGAAGTGTATCTTTCAAATCGTTTAAGTATGTGAAAGCTAACTAAAATAATATCTAGCTTTACCATTCGTTGTCATAATATGTATTACTCTTTGAAAAGAGTTATTTCGTAAGAAATGTAAGGTAGACTATTTGTAATTAAAACTAATCTATTTAATTCGGATTCAAATGCTTTACTTTAGTTTTTTTTCCAATTAAAATAATGTCATGAAAAGTCTTAAGATTAGATCTTAGAATGATACCGAAAGATTTTTGAATTTTTTTAGTAATTTTTCAAGTAAGCGAATACAACTTTTTCATTCATTCATCTATGAAATAAAAATAGAAAGAGGATTTTATGTTATCACAAAGAAATAAAGAGACGCTATACTATTCAGTGGATAACTTCCAATACATATATTTGGAGAAAAATCACTTTAAATGTTCCATCCTGCCAGATGAATGCATTTTAATTATTTAGTAAAAACTGCAGCGTACCAAAAAAGTGATTTAATTACCACATACTATATTATTATTTAAAACATAATTAAGAAATTTAAATCCATGCAATTATCAATTAAATCATGTTATTTTTTGGAGATTTTACAAACGATTGAATTATTCATTCTTTCTTTTTTCTCTTTGATAAAGACAAGTTCTGATTAATTTTTAGCATAAAAAGAAGACAAAAATTTGATTATTTCTAATATACTCCCAGAAAAAATTTTCCTTCTTATTGACAGAAAAAGAGATAGTGCTATTTACTAATCGTTAAAAATTTATAAAAAAAAATTGAGAAATGATAGATTTAATCAATCATTTTTACTTAATTACTTGTTAAAGAATTCCCATATATATAATGTAGATTTAGAAAAGAATTTTACAGAAAAATGTTCACACTGTAATTGTATTGTTTCAAAATGGGAAATATTTTGAGCAAGAAACAATAAAAAATAGTGCAAAGAAAATGCCAAACGTTTAAAGGTATTATATTTCGTGAATACAATGGAACTCTTAATCAAGCAGAGGGATCCGAGAAGAAAAAAATTACGACCAAGATGTATTCTGAGATTATAGATTGAAAAGCACTGAAGGGAATTTATATGTGTTTCGAAAATCTAAGAAATACATGAATGTCTTACCTTTGTATCGTAGAACTGCACCACTAGCCTGTAGTCTTTCAAAATAAGCGGGCTGCTGTTGATGTGTATTTGTGCCAGTTTCACTGCAGGGATAACACCTCTTCCAATGGCACCCTCAGAGATATTTCGAGAAAGGGGTAGAAAGGCTCCTATGTGGATATTCGTCTGTGAGGTAAAAGTGTTGCTGCATGAAAGGTGTGTCACAAAAAGAGATAGGATGCAAAAGATTGAGGCCGACTTTCGAAAACCGGATTTGCTTGAGCGTCCTGTCAGCATGGCAGCACAAGTATTGCTTGGATTGAAATGCTTTAGTAAGACAAAAGTCTCTGAACACAATTACAAAGAGATTCTTCACACTGTCCGAATCCAAAGCAAAATACTAAAGTCATTTTTTATCTTTATCAGTTTTTTTTAAAAAGAAAACAAAGCTTTTAAGTTATTTGTCAGACAAATTATTGAATATGGTGAAAGAGAAAACGAATCGGGTGTTTTCTTTCGTTTAGAACATAAAGATTAGTATATAGATATAAAGCTAATGTAGGCTTAAAAATTTCTAACAATGACGTTCTGGTGCTACTGAAATTGTAAAACAATGGATTTTCTTAGAATGTAATCTAAACACTCCAACTTCTTAAAAATTATGGAGAATATTCCCGTAATCTAAATTAGAATGAACAATAATGGTATTCATTCTTCAGTTCATATATGTATGCATTCTCAAAGTAATATAATATATCTATTCACTATTTATATCAATCTTACATGCATACAAGTTAAAAGTGAATAACATTAGCACCTTAATAATGGCGCCAAAAGTGCAACTTCCATTAAAATTTTTGTGCTTCAAGAATACTTATGAGAACAAAAATATTTTCAACAGTATAAAATAGTGAACACGTTATTAGAATACATAAAATTGATTTGGCATTTCATGACACTTCAAGTTGCCTGTAATACATTCAGCAAATAGACCTGTACAATTAAAAAGTCTACATTTTCTGGTAAAATGCATTACATTTGGAAACACTTAGCTATTATTATATCTAAACACGGAATCATTCTCTATAAATATCTACACAATATATTGACTCGTGTAGAAATCTTAATTTAGAAATATCTACTCAGCTTTATAAAATTATATTGTATTTTCTAAGCAACCAAAAAAGATTATTTTCTATAATTTTCATTCTGTTCTCTAAGACTAACAACAGTCAATCAGTCAACAGCTACTTAAAATATAGCAAATAACTACAATAGTAATAATGCTATTAAATGATGTTAATATTTTAATTATCATTGTTTTGGCTTATTTCTATTTAAACGTAAAGATGTAAATTGATTGATGAATTGAAATCTAAGGGTTTCCACTCCGAAAATCATATTACCTTTACCCATACTAAGACAAATTGTTTTCTATATTACTGATCACAGTCGCATGCACACAGAATCAAAATTTATGATAAAATACTAAATTCAAATAAATGTTACATTCAATTTCATAGCATCAAAAGCTAAATATTTTTTTTTCGAAAAATCTATTAATCAAATGTCACTTTCATCAAAAATCTGATTATCTTATTTTTTTTTTTTTTTCAAAAGCTCTGAAATTTCCAAATTTTATAAGTTTATATTATAACCGCATACCTTCGCAGCATATGAGTCTGAAATATAAATCCGAAAGCAGTTAAAACATAGAGTCTCACTACTAACACCAGAAGAATGTTTTCAAACTTACAGCAGGACTTTCTAAAACCGATACAGGACCTATTTCTAAACAAGTCCTAAAGATTATTCAAAGAGGCGGACTGTCCAGGACTTTTTTCTTGCCTCGCCTGGTACGTGGCTTCACTGCTGAAAAGTTTCCTACTCTCTGGCAGCAAGACCCTACCTGAAATGCATAGCCCGTCGTCGTTAGGTGGCGCTCACAGCATTGCCCGGGCTGCTTTTGCCGTTGTAATGTCGATTATTACTTTCTCAGATTTTGCATGTAATTTCGCTGTCATTTTCTTTGAACTTTTTTTTTCTCCCATCATGTTCGTTTTGCTCCTGTTTAAATGCTACTTTTAAAGTAGTGATCACAATCTTGGTGGAAGTAGAAATTTTTGGAGAAAATGAAACTTTATTTATTATTCACGATAGCTCAATAAAAGATAGAAGAAATAGTATCAGTTAAAATTAAAATATTTCGTTTTTAAATTCATTTTACAATGCTCAATAAAAATCAAATTGAACAGCAGAAATTTCTTATATTTCCATAAAAATCTGCATTATGAGAATATTCAGAAAAATCTAAAATTTAACTGAACATCAGATCACTATTCTCTAAATTGAAATATGTGTTCCTTAAACTTTAATTTATCGATACTTTTGTATTTTCATAAATGTTATGCATTTATTAAAATTATATTAGTTATCTAACAGCTAAAGTAAAACTAAGGACATCGAAAACTTCCAAAAATATTTTATTAATTAGATATTATTTTAAGTTGTTTCCAATTACTTTACATTGATTTCAGAGTCTCTTTAAATATATTTAAAATAATACACACGATTAATTTAACCAATATGTATTAAATATTGTTTTTAAATATCTTCTTAATTAGACGAATATTTTTTTAAAAAATAATTTACTGTACTGAATAACTTTTCATGTACTATACCATATTTGATGTTTGTCATCCTAATAGTTTCAAAATGTAAGGTTGAATATAAAGCGTCCGAAAATCCAAAAAATCAAACAAGGATTTATACAGTACTAATAATAATGAAAAAAATTATTAACCAATTGCGTTACCTTACTAAACATTTGTAATTAAATTATTATTAATATATGATTCTTCCATTATACATTGGCGGATGTTTATTCATTTTACAACTTAATCTGCTTTATAAAGCTGAAATCAAATACAAGTTTCTTTATATCCATTGAAAAATACATTTTTTATTGAATCAAGCATATATAAATGCAAAAACATCAGTATTTAATTAATCGAGATTTAAAACACCATACCTAAAACTAGATGCTCAATTCTAAGAATAAAAAGTAACTTACATTTTCTCTCTCAAGCCCCTAGAACCTAAAATGATTGAATGTAGAAAGAAGAAAAAAAAATTATAAGGTAATTAAATTAAATTTTTTTCTTTGAATGACAATCGTCAAATGTGTGATAAAATACCATAACTGAGAGACAAGTAAAACATAATTTTTTAAAATCATGGTAAATGATTTTGAAACTTCATGAGAATTAAATAAATTATGTAAATTAGTTACTTGATTAGATAAAGTCTACTGCCAAAAATATAATATTAAGTTAATATTTAATTTCCAGCAAGAAATAATTTAATCGGGTTTTACACTAAAATTTAAAGTAAATTATTTTATTTGAATATATTTTTTTCATCTGTGTAATCACTAAATTAGAAAAAAAAAATGTTGAGAAAATCATAAAAGTTGTTTTAAATTTCTTTGCGTATTTCAATATTCTTCAAAAGTTATGTTAATTAGAATCGCTTTTTTACAAATAACAATTTTCTCATGCTTTATAAATATTTTCTGTCTGTTCTTAGCACTGATATCTTATTGATAAAGATCATGGAAGGTTTCCAAATTCAAAGAAATAAAAAGCTTTATTTCAATTATCTTGATCATATCTCTTCAAAACACTGCAGGAATGACATAATTTTTTAAAAAATCAACATTTGTAAGAGACAAAAAGTAAAAGTTTTTGGAATGATCAAATGTTCTAATATTTGAAAATTCTAAATTGTTAAACTTTTACATCTATAACGTATGGTGATAATGGAATGTAAATGACGTAATAAGAAACTAGATGTTGTAAACAAATTTTATGTATGTACATATATATATATGTGTGTGTGTGTGTGTACATACAAAATATTATTTTCTCCAAAATTAATGTTTGATACTTTCTTTAAAAAAAATATTAATATACATACACGAATGCTTTTTTTTTAAGCTCATTTTCTCAATATTCTAATCATTGTTTTGAATAACAATGCCATAAAATGCACAAGTACAATATTTTCAAAGCTTGTTATGCCTAAAAACAAGAAATTAATTTTCACTACTTTAACATTACAATTGTAATAGTAAAAATATTTATGTGCCCAAGATTTCGGAATATGCTCCAAAACATTCTGAAAAATCTTTGGTAGTATTAAAGAAATATATTCTACACCCACAAATATTTAAAGCTATTTCAATATGTTTGATGTATCTTTTCCATAATATAATGATTGATTTTAGGATAATGCTTGAGTAATTTGAACGTTTATTTACCCTTTTAATTTATGCCCTTACCAGTTCAGCTAGGAAATATAGTCGTTACATCCTGAAATACACCTTGTGTTAATTGCCAATTTAGATTTATTCTTATAAGTTATTTAAGTCGAGTCGTTAGGAGATTAATATATATATATATATATATATATATATATATATATATATATATATA